>JAYMSF010001437.1:0-12056 GCA_036897335.1 Silene vulgaris
CTGTCTCCAAAAGAGGACGATGTTTCAACGGGTTCATCATTATCACTTTCATCACTGCCTGAAACCACGTCATCCAAATATATCTTTAGTCCTGGAATATATTTCTTTATCGTGTAGGCCACGCCTTCAACCATGTAGATTAGATGATCACAAACACGACCTGTTTTGATTAGACCCATAACCGACTCAAGTGTCCCGAACTCCCGATTGCCACCTATACACTTTATTCTTCCAATTATTCAATGTTTTAGTTAGACGGTTTCCTCAGATACTCTCTCCGGCAAAGATAATGGATCAGGTGAATCAATCAATTAATCTTAACGTAACATCCCGACCTAATGTGGACCGAGAGCGGTTACTCACGATAGTTCATCAGGCTGTACATGACCCACAGATCAACACGAGGTGTCCTTTATAACACATTTTGTTCTCACCCATGCGTTGTCAGCCATTCTAAGGTTACTCCCATCCAAAACACGCTTAACTATGAAATTCTTTTACCTGGATACTAGAAAAAGAAGTACACTTTGTTCACTAACCATTTAAACTTATCAATGACTCTCTTTAACTAACCCGGGCTGTTACAACTAATCCGTCCCAAACTGACCCAATACAATCTGATAATCACTATTATTTACCATATAATAATAAACATTTGAACCAGATCATATTAAGTCGAGTCAACTAAAGCTACCATACCACAAAAACTGTGTGCCCCATCATAACCGTTTCTATATCAACGTCAAAGCATAGGAAGGTTTAGAAGGTTTAGAGTTAAAACCTCATCAATAATATTTGTTGTATATATGCGAATAAGAGGGAGTACGTTATTAACATGGCTTAAGTTGGTAGTGTGACCAGGACCAAAACCAACACCAACGCATGACATGTCACTTGATAATGACTCGACTAGTTGATGAGTCGACATGGCATGTTACCAACCTAAACCTATAATTGACCAAACATAACTCAAACTTGATATGACACAACCTGTTTTGATTAGACCCATAACCGACTCGAGTGTCCCGATTGTCACCTACACACTTTATTCTTCCAATTATTCAATGTTTTAGTTAGACGGTTTGCTCGGATACTTTCTCCTACAAAGATAATGGTTCGGGTGAATCAATCAATTAGTCTTAATGTAACATCCCGGCCTTATGTGGACCGAGAGCGGTTACTCATGATAGTTCATCAAACTATGTACATGACCCACAGGTTAACACGAGGTGTCTTTCATAACACATTTGGTCTCACTCATGCGTTGTCAGTCATTCTAAGGTTACTTCCAGCCAAAACACGCTTAACTATGAATTTTTTTTACCTGGATACTAGAAAAGAAGTACACTTTATTCACTAACCATTTAAACTTATCAACGACTCTCTTTAACTAACCCAGATTGTTACAACTAATCCGTCCTGAACTGACCCAATACAATCCGATAATCACATGAATCAAATCAAGAATGACATGGTTAAGATATAGTCGATGACATAATTGCATCTCCAAATGTAAACAATCCTACAAATCCTTCCAACTAAAATCAATGATGACAAGATGGATAACCTCGTTGACAACGCAAGTACGTAATTTAGAAACTCCAAAGTCCAAATCTACCTGTTCTTCCAACCTTTAACTTTCACCCAACTCACATTATTATTATTTTATTTCATTTGCATTTGCATTTTCATTTTCATTTTCATTATATATTTTCCAAACACTCCCTCACATGTTTCATACTTCTTCATTCTCTCTTCATTTCCTCCATTTTTCCAATTAATTTCACCTAATTTCCATGAATAATACTATGATTCTAGCTCGACAGCTATGCCGAAGGAACTCTCGATTTCATGCCTTCCGATTCTTTCATTCTTCCGTTTCTGCTTCTCCGGCGCCGGCGAATTCGTCGCCTGTGAGCTCACAGTTCCGGCGTTTTCTAGGGTTTGGAGCTCCGTCGGCGTTCACTGGCGTAATTAAGCGTCATGATCAAGTTAGTTTCCAATTCTCGGTTTGTTAATTACTCCGTATTTATTAATGTCAATTGCACTGTTTGATTGTACAACTGTAACTGTAAAAGCTTTCAAATTTACAGTTAGGGACGAAATATTGAATTCAGTAAATTAAGAAAGTATTTTGAAAATTTTACCTAAAACTTTCAAATTTTTCATTGGTTAGTAAAGCGAGCGCCCCTGTTAGCCCCCCTAGTTCCGCCGCTGTGTACAAGCGAGTGTAATTCAGCTTTGTTTAATGTTTGTTTGATCAATTGAATTTGCGGTGCACATGTAATTTGCTAGTTTGATTTAATTTGGGGATAGTTTTGTAGAAATTGAGTGAATTGTAAATGCAAGTGTGATTGAGCACATGCCGATATTAGCTAGCTTAGTTGGTCAAATTGGTTAACTAATCTGGTAAGTCGGTCGCTAATGATCAATATCTCGTAGCTGGTATGAAACGAATGTAACAAATAGGGGTGCAGTACCCATGAGCACTTAGATTAGCTGGGAAGGGGTTGTTCTACCATAATCATAGGTCTCGAGTTCAAGCCATGGGAATGCAACAATGTTAAAATTCATGAGGGAGAGCTTTACCGCCCTAGTGGTTGGTCGTACCGCTTGAATCTAGAGTAAACCGGATGATATACACCAAAAGAACATTACGGGGTGCAGTTGGAATTTTATAGTATGATCTACTTGTATGATCTAAGTCTTTGGAATATCAGTAAAATTGCCTAGGTAATTTACAGTATTGGTCAATTATCGCAGCAGCTGAGCTGTAGACATTTTGTATATCCTGCTGGAGTGTACTAGTGTTGTTTGATGCGAAATATTTTATAGATGGCATGGATTCTATTATGCAACACCCCAACATCTGTGATGTAACACAATTTAACTGGCAATTTTTGCACCATGCGATCTTCTTTGTCTTCCTCACCACTTGAATAAGGTGCAAGTTATTTATGCTTTGATACGCAAATAAGTTAGAGAATTAGAGCTAGTTTAGTGGTTGTAAAAAAAAAAAAAGACCACCCATGAGTTCATTCGTAAAAACTGTCTATGAAATTTATTGTCTCCAAATTAGCTTCTTATTCAGGAGCTTTGATGCTCAGATATGGAGGTTTTATATCATTCGTAATGGTTTGTGCATGATATACTATTTCAACTCTTCATTGTTTGGCCATATGTATACTTTAGGATATAGTCATATAGGTATGGAATTCGCACTTGACACTTACCAATTTGACACTTTTAGCAAAGAGTAAGGAGGAGGGTTCATGTGAGAAGAGTAGAGGAAGAGACGGTCTATGAAGTAATAGAGAATGTATGAAGCATATATGTGACTCGACGACTTTATGACTCTATTCTCATGTATCTCTTTATGACACTTTTAAGTATTCATTTCACGCTTATAAATAATAAGGGAAAATAATAATTTAATTGTTGCTTTGGAGACTTGCCCCGTACTTACATCCTCATTTTAGGACATAATCTCAGTTTATTTAAGCTGAGTCATGATAAATCTGATACATATTTACTGTATCCCACACCGACACGGCCATACCAGAGTCTGAGGACTGTTGAGTAACATGTTTACTGTATCCAATTCACATACCAGTCTGATGAGTATCATATTTAGTATATCCAACACCCATACTGGAGTTTGATGAGTAACATACATATATTGATACTAAATTACTAACTGCTAAAGTTTTGCTTTTGAATATTTGTGTCCCGAAAAAAGTGAATCAAACCGCCTCAAAACCAAGCAACAGGGGGCCAGTTCTCTTGAAATAATGCTCTAGTACATTCTGTTTCTGTTGAGACTTCTCCTTTTGCTTAATTTTCCCGAAAGGGGTTTTAAGAGGCTTTGCTTTGGCTGATTTCGCGTGGATGTTACTATTTTGCTCCTTTTTTTTTTTTTTTTTTTTTTTTTTTTTCTAAGGATAGTATAACTCTCTGCTCATACTGTCTATTTGTTGTTTTTGTAGCTCAGTCTGTGCTATTTATTCAGGGCTTGTAGCTTGACAACTCATGTGGCAGTTGAATATCCTGTGGGTGGAATCGTTGATGTGCCTTTGGCACAAACAGGAGAAGGTATTGCTGAATGCGAACTTATAAAGTGGTTTGTGCAAGAGGTAAATCCACTTTGCTCTCAGCTTTTAGTTTTTTACCTTGTCTAGTGCATGATATAAAAATGTGATACCAGTCGCGGTTGTGGTAATGGTTGCAAATATCGATTTCCGGATGTCAACAATGCACTGTTAACAAATTCCCTTCCCAGATCGTAGAATTTCACTATCGAAGATGACATGACATATCCCAGTCCCTTGCCACCCCCGTGTCATCTTATTCGACGATAAATTCTAAACATAAATTCATAACGCGATGCTATCACCCTATGACCCTGTGTATACCTGATGTTGATTTGTCTCATAAGGGGGATGATCACATACGTTTACGATGTAAAAGCTGTTTTCACATTGCCATTAATTAGCATTTTTTTTTTTGTAGGGGGATCTAGTTGAGGAATTTCAACCACTTTGTGAGGTTCAAAGTGATAAAGCTACCATTGAAATTACAAGTCGATATAAAGGAAAGATCACAAGCATTCTTCATACTCCTGGTGAGATTGTAAAGGTATTTCATATTGTAAAACTGAATTCTTCACTGGCAGACGTATGCCAACAGTTAAATGGGTCATTTTACTTTTATATCCTCTCATTTAAGGGAACGCAAGTTGAGATACTTTGATTTGCGAAACAAATAAATGAGGTTTTACCGAATCATGTAACTATTCATTTCACAAATCACAATGCACCGCCCTTGTGATTTCTGATCCATCACTCTACTCTAGTAGAATGAAGGACAATGTAATTAGTCTCAACTTATTTACCATATATTATTATGTATTTATAGTATTCATTTAATAATGAAGGACTGTATAGAACATATCCTAGGTTTGAAGATTATAACTCCCTACTTGTATTAGTTAACACTTTGGCAGTGAATCCTTGCATCTTGTTCTTTGACCACCTCTATGTATTGCTAATTCCTGTCTTCACAAGGACTCTGTGCAGCTTATCCTAGAAATTAGGAAGCTAGTCACTTTACTATCTAACCAAGTTGTGTTATTCTTCAAATAAACGCGGGCAAAGGGCAAGGAAGCTCGGGTGGGTTGTTGTAATGGAGGAGTACCTTACTATTTGAACAATGACAGTGACAAAAAGATAGGAAAGTGAATAGATGCCTTATAACATACAGTTCAAATTCCTGCTATGAGCCTATGATCCCATATTAAGTACATGGGTCCTAAAGGAACAACATAACATAAAAGCTTGAGAGAGTGACATAATCCACAACTGAGAACATATGCCACTTCAGTCAGAATTAAAAAAAAGACACATTTTTTAATCTAACTGCACGTAGCTTGATCAGCAATGGCTTTGGACATCGCTCTTCTGTTCCTTTTATCTTTGCCAAAGTTATAGAAAACGGAAATGCCTCATGTAATTCATGATCCTATCTATTTGGATGGCATTTGCCGCACATATTCATTAAGTTTTGTGGCCTTTTCATCATAGACAGAGGCTTGGCAATTGCCAATTTGTCATGTATATAAGTGGTTTTGCTTTCTTTTCTCGATGATCAATAATGTTCATACAGGATGAACACCAAGGGGCAAAAGGTAACACCCATATTTTTTTTAGCATTTGGGTAGAGGGAATGTAAGGAAACGGAAGGTAAGGGGATGAAAGCGCAAGGTAGTGATCCAACATCTCGTGCCGGGGAATCAATCGCGAGTGTTAAGGGAGGGAGAGGAGAGAATTGGAGGGACCATTTCTATCATTCTTGAACCAAAAACTCAAGTTGGAGAATTTTAGAAGGAAAACTCTTATGTTTATCCAAAGAGATAATTATCTCTCTCCTCTCTTTTTCCAAGCATCGAGAAACTCATATCTTAGCCGAATCTTGAATTTCATATTCTTTCCCATCCCTTAATGGTGCAAAATGATCATTAGCTTTTTTTTATATTAATCAAATTTTAAAAGTGCAAGAAAGTGAAAAAAACTGACTCGTTAAAATCCATTCACTTGTACTTCAGAGAAGTATAGTTATGTCTAGGTTTTATGACTGCCATTTATATATCTTGTGCCTAATTGATGTCTTTTTATTGAATATCCAAACATGTTAAAGAAGATAGTTTTTGATGTAGAAGACAAGACTACTGTGTCACTTCTCGATTTTATTGTTTTTGAGCTCTTTTTTCATCACTGTTCTGGTGACCTTTTCCTGACTATAAGTTTTTGGTAAGCAGGTTGGAGAAACCCTTCTGAAGATAGCTGTTGAAGGTTTGTTCCCTTCAACCCTCTCTGACGATTTATGTGAAAATGAGTCAAAAGAGCATACTGGCCAAGGTGACTCAATTAGTGATCCTTCAGTAATCCATGAAAATTCATCTTCTGGTGGTGCTTTGTGCACGCCTTCTGTCCGGAACCTAGCTAAAGAGCTTGGAATAAATGTCAATGATATCAAGGGAAAGGGTAAAGATGGAAGAGTATTAAAAGAAGACGTTCTTAACTACGTTGGGGGGAAAGATTTTAACCACCTTCCTTCAAATTTTGTGCACTCGGAGAGTTTACACTACGAAGACAAAATCCTACCAATGAGGTAATTGATGCTTAATAGCTGAAAGTCCTTCAGTAGCTGCTACTCTTGTTTTATATATTTTCTATAGAAGGATACGAACAAAAAAAAATTGACTGCTGCGTTTAAAACTATAAATTATTTGATCTGATGCTTCTGTCATATAGGTCTGCCATTTAGGGTGTGGATTTTTGGTATATGTGTCATATTTACCAATCCTTTATGTTTAACTAGTTTAGGGAATTTGTATTCACTCCTTCCATTGTCGTATGTGTCATCCCGGAGTTTGGTTCTTCCTATATTGCCGTATGAAGTCAGTTTGAATCACAATTAATAACCATTGTCTGGGCTGATTCATTGAGTCCATTTCAATCCCATCGCTTTTTGGTCGAGTCTTATCCAAGTTATTGGCAGTGGTGAGTGAATAGAACGGTGTTCAGTGATTGTGGTGGGACGTCGGTGGTGAACGGAAAGGAGTGTCAGTGGTGATGGTGGGGGAGGTAGTGTGTGGTTGAGGTGAGAAAGAGGGGTTGTGGCTGAGTTTTAAGGAGAGGGTGAGTGAGGGTATATTTGTCCATTTATGTATATAATTGTATGTCCAAATAAGGAATTAGGGAAGAAAGAGTAGTGAAAGACCGACCAAGTCCAAAAAGGAAATAGGGATCATAATAAAATAGAATAGGAGGGAGTAGTATATATATACCAAATTGGATTTGTGGTCGGATAATTCGAAGATACATTTGAAACAGTTAGTCAGAGGTGAAACAATGATTAAAAATTGTGGGAAAAAAAGAGAAAAAATTGTGAAAAAAAATAGATAAATAGTGTCAATAACAAACAAGGAAGAGGCAGTAAAATGTGAATACAAAAAAGAAAGAAAGGTGAATAACAAAGTCCCACACATGTATACAAACTTTTTAAAGGGTCTCATCTGAATGGTAATCAAGTGATTGAACTACCTGCATAAGCTCCATACTTCGATCTATTTTATTTAACACCCACATTATGGACAACCCCTGTATGCTTAGGAGTATATAACTATGTACTCGGTCTATGTTAATTTACTTTGAATGTTATTCTGTAAGCTACAATTATTGACTTTAAGCTTGCTGTCTCAGGGGTTATCAACGTGCTATGGTCAAGGCCATGACCATGGCTGCTAGTATTCCGCATTTCCATTATGTCGAGGAAATTAACTGTGCTGCACTTTTAAAACTGAAGTCATCTTTTCAGAGTGAAAATTCTGATCCAAGCATAAAACATACATTTCTTCCATTTTTGGTAAAATCTCTATCAATGGCGTTGAGCAGATATCCACTTCTAAACAGTAGCTTCAATGAGCATATGCATGAGATAATTTTAAAAGGTTTGTAATCTTGTATACCTACTCAGATTGTTGGTTTATTCAGCTAATTTGGCATTTCCACTGTTCATTGTGGATTTGTGGCACCAGTTTTTGACGACTTGGTTATATTTAGTCTGTTCCAAATTAAAGCGTAATGTGCGAAGTGATGGAAAGTTCAGAGTACTCAAGTCTAGACAGTCATAGGTAATGTTCGAATGCAAAACCAAATGAGCATCATTGTGTTTACTTGATGCACTATGATCGTGAGTCAGTGAGTGGTAGGATGGGGATTTATGTTAGCTTGATTTGTTCAACCAGATTTTCATTACTAGTTACTACAATGTTGAATATATGTCACAAAAACGCATTTCTGAGTTTATCTTGAATTGAAGGTTGATTGTAAATTTGTAATTTCACTTAGCAATTGAAAATCTATTAACAGGAATCCTAACTTGAGATTTTCTTATTAATCAGTTTTATTTATTTGTCATTTAGGGCCCCATAATATTGGAGTTGCCATGGCTACTCCGCATGGTTTGGTTGTACCGAATATCAAGAAGGTTCAGTCACTTTCTATATTGGAGGTAAAATCACTTGCTTCTCTGCTTCCTCTATGCAGTATAATTATTATTTTTTTATTTTTTACCATCATCTTCCGAGTAAATGTTAGATCTGATACTTTAATTTGATTCCCCTAGACCCTGAGAACTTTTAGAAATGTATTTTGGCCCTTGTGCATTTCTCCCTTCCTCTTGGGCGAGTTTTAGTATCACTAATTTTTAAGTCAGGGAAATGCACTTGGATTTTAGTGTTACTGCTGGTGATTATGTGGCTTCTATGAAATAATTCGTCCTCCCTATAGACGTACTCCGGAGTATTTTTTCATAAAAAAGTTTGTGTTTCACCTAGCTTAGTCAGTTAGTCTCCTGCTGGTTGAGTTATATTGGTGTTAACCAGAGTTTAATTTTGCTCTTGCGGCTTTTATGGTCGTAGATAACCAAGGAACTTTCAAGGCTACAACAACTGGCTCTAGAGAACAAGCTTAATCAAGAAGATATATCAGGTGGAACTATGACAATCAGTAACATTGGAGCCATTGGTGGAAAGATTGGGTCTCCTCTAATTAACCTGCCAGAAGTAGCGATAATTGCAATTGGTAGAATCCAGAATGTCCCACATATCAAAGATGATGGAACTGTCTATCCGGTTCCGGTTATGAATGTAAGTCTCTGTTGTCTCTTACACTACAATGGTGCCAAGTAGACTAAACCATAATCCGTCTTTGAATAGCATGTTCATTTGTCCAAGATCTATTTAGAAACAATGAATGTTTATTCTTCTTTGTCTAAGATCTTTCGATTAAACCTAAGTTTCATCCTTGCATAAAAGTTGATCTTTTTGAGTTATTCCCAGGTAAATATTGGTGCTGACCATAGGGTATTAGATGGAGCAGCAGTCGCGAAATTCTGCAATGAATGGAAATCACTTGTTGAAAAGCCAGAGCTCCTTTTGTTGCATTTGAGATAAGCCAATTTGCTGTGCATAAGTTACATTGCAGTCCGTACAGCGTCGGGTATAAGCACATTCAGGTGAGATAATGATGAAATGCCGTGTATCTAAACTCCTTACCAACTTAAAAATTACAGCAACAGAGAATTAAGGTGATAGATGTCGTGAAACATGTAGCATCCATACGAAGTGTATAATTTATTTGATCTCATGTAAGAAACTGTATTAATGTGTGAAATATTAGTTTCAAATAGGCAAGATTGCCAGTTGAAAGAAATATAGTTTGAATTACGCAGAGACATTGTTCGAAATATCTAATCCCATGATCTTCAAGAGTCGATAATAGAGACGAGAGTTCACGTAGCATATCTCGAACATTTAGTAGACTTTTCAATGGTAAACTGAGCATCCTCAAGTAACAAGAGGGTAAGTCGGGTGTCCTTAGTCAGAATGTCTGATTATGACTCGTACGAGACTTCTCGAACCATCTATCCCATTACTTGAAATAGAAGTAAACTGTCCGTGTCTTTCTAATACTTCTTAAGGACAATGCTAAGGCGTCACTAAGTAGTCCGAAACTCGGTACGACTCTTTCACATGCACTTAATTGCTAATGCAAGTTCCATTAGAATGAATTATTCTTGCTGAATTGTTCTGACATTTTCTCATTATGTCTATATATCATCCATAACACGACTGAAGACGTCGGCCCAGGAAACCAACCTGATCGCCAAGCTCGACCCAACAGAAGAGCTACTGATCTACCGAACATCACAGTGAAAAAATGAAATGCACACCACTTTATTCAATTTCTCTGGAGTTCTTACACAATTGGAAATGGCTTGAAGAAACTTAGAAACAACCCGAAAGAAACATCGTACATAAAGAATTAAACAGCATAATAGATGATTAAAAATCCTTAGAACTTCTTAATGAAGTCGTAAATATGATCAGTGATGAGATTCGGCTTCTGGTGCTGAAGAAAATGACCCACTCCAGGAAGAATCACCACATCTTGCAAGAGAGGCACATCCTTTTTCATACCGCCCTTGTTAATGTAATCCTTAACCTGAGGTGCATCGTAAGTTAGATCTAAATCTCCGACCATAAATTTCACTGGTACCTTCACTTGCGCCTTCGTCCATGGTGCTGTTATTTCCCAGTTCCTGTATTTTAGTGCAACAAAGGTTAAAACTCAGTTCGACATATACACGAAAATCATACGAAATTCCTAATTTTACGATAAATTTATACAGAGTCGTCAAATAAATTTGAAAGGTTTGGTTCTAAAAAATCCGTTAGAGGCTTACAAACTAGACTTTAAAACGTCTGGACCCGATTTTGTTACAATGGAGAGGATTACAAGAAACACCAACTGAAAATTTGACATACGTCCATAAAAAGGAAATTATTAGTCAAACTAAAAAGATAGAGAATTATTTTACTTTTAAAGATGTGGGATTTGTCAATTGTTTACATACGTCTGTTTATGTATTTTCATCTTAATTAGTAGGCGAAGAGTTATTCCGTAAAGAAACAATGAATTACTAAAAATGTGAGATTAAGAGACAAGAAAGACGTATGACATACAAATCAAGAGCGCGATAATAGTTGAATCCTCCGGTGAAACCAGTTTGATTGAATTTGTCCTGATAATAAGTTATTTCGTCGTTGGGCATCCAGTCGGGGTATGGAGGTACGTCTTGTAAGGCTCCTTTTGGCAAGAATAACGGTTTTGGGCTGCCGTGTCCATATATTTTCCTCAGTAAACTTTCAGCTCCCCCTGCTTCAGCAACCTCTGTTTCCATTTCTCCGGGCACCTTCACGATCCAAGCTCGTTAGATCATGTTTATCGATGACCATAAACTTTTACATGAAATTGAGTTACGACTTACGATTCGATCAGTTTAACTCTACCTACACCTAAGAAATATAACATGGCCTCATATAAGTTTTTATCTAATTTAGTTTTAAGTATGACACCACATCCGGTAATATTACTCCCGTCTGAGTCATTTGTTACAAAGTAAAAATGTAACATCGAAAACAAATCTAGTTGAAGCTAAAAACTAAATTTCTCTTCTAAAACGCCAAACGCCAAATGCCAAACAGCACTTACAAATGATAGTATATAATACCTTTCCAATTGATATTCTAATCAAAGTTAAACGAGTAACTCCGTAACCGGGAGTTCGGACAAAGGGAGTTTTATGGTTATTAGACAAATGGATAAAACAAACTTTAGTTATAGGCTTATAGCATTGCTTTTTTTTTTTGTCTTTACCAAATAAATCATTTCATGGATAAAAGGTCATCCGACATCTACAAAATATGTCAAATTTGTCGAGATACGAATCTATAAAAACCTCTATTATTGAATGCCCGATCAACAAAGGACTAAATTATTTAGAGAATTGCTTACTCGAGACTTCGAGAGTACATATTTTACACAAATTCTCATTTGTGACGGACAGTATCCGTCACAAATGAATGACGGATACCATATTCTCTCACAAAATACCCATCAAGGGGTGACTGGAGAAGAACATGGGGGTGCCCA
>JAYMSF010001438.1:0-12055 GCA_036897335.1 Silene vulgaris
GTTAGCTCTCCAATGAGAGAGGGTGTAAATGGAGAGCAAAATAGGTGCTCTCCATTTTTCATTAGTATACATGCTCTAAGGGGTCGGATGATGTTTTAGTCAAAGTTAAGAAAGAATCGGATTACCCCACTGCCCTGTATTAGTGGATGTATGGAAGATTGTTGCTTCCTCTTCGTCACTTTCCATACACAGTTTACCGACACTTTTCTCAAGGAATAGTCACAACCATATAGTGGGTTAAACTCGTGATAAGAATCGTAACGATCTCAATTTTAGAGAGGATCTTAATACTTTAGAATCGTACGGTGGTAATTATCTTAAAATAATTTACAAGTATAAGTTAATACGATCCTACAACTGTACAACTCGATCCAATATTACGTATTATGTTAGTAGTAAAATAATCTTTTCGGTTACTTAAATTTTAACTATACATACATTACATGCAAAAATAACTACTCAATAATCAATATAAACGAAGACAATTTGTGGGCAAATGATAATACTCCGTATATATTTAGTGCTCTGAGATTTAAACAACGCGATTTCATCATACCTTAAAATGAGCAAATTCTTGAAATGGCGGGGCAAAAAAACAATTTGCAACAGCTTTTCATTGCAAAAAAAAAAAAATTCAAATGTCCCATTTTGTATCTACATTCGTTTAGAGTTCATCCACTTTATACATTTTTCCTCATTTCGTTAAGAGCATTTATTGAGTGAGACGGTCTCATTGTATAAAATACTTCTTTTTAGCATTATCTGAACAGTTTTCCTTCCAAAAATTGACTGTCAAACAATTAGAACCGTTTTACTTTATAATTCGTGTTTCATTAAACTCCAAACAACGAAAATAGAACAAATCTTGCCCAGTTGTCCATAGCCTCCCGAATTTTCGAGTTTGATGTGCTGATGCATAATGAAGGGGAAATTAGGGGATAAACAAACATCATCTCCCCTGTAAAAGAGGAGAGAAAAAAGGGGAAACCATGTAAAATGAATGGTAACAAACTAAACTAAGACCTTGTTAACCATATTTCTTGCCATGAATTAATCTTCTTTTATACACACTACAACATTAATACACTGATGGAGCCAAGGGGAATGTTTTAACCCCACAAAAATTCTAAATGGTAAAAGGAGAGGGTAGATGAATTTCATTTTGCTCATTCTCATGTATCTCAATCTTGAAAAAAGCCTTCTCAATAATTACAGGGTCAACATCTATCTATTCTTCATCCTTTACCGGATCGAGGACGTAGGCGACATGGTTCCATCTGAGCGTCTTGCTGTTTGCCCGGAAACTGATGCCTTGTCGGACCCCCGGACATTGTACTTCTCATATACCCTTTCACGGTTCTCCGACCACCATGTTTCCGCTTGGTGTTCGCCGAATCGTCTCCGGCTAGAATAAGAAGAGATCATGAACAAAAAGGGTACCAAAATCAGATTTGTACGTTTATGGTTATAGTTAAAGTGTCCCTATTAGAATAAGAAAACAGAGACGAAGAGTATATCGACAGACAGAGCATGCCAGATCGGACCTATTCCATTTATAGAAAAGGAAGCCAGGCATATGTAGAGCTAGCCAAACAGGTCATTTAGTTCCGTTCAGGCTGGGCATTTCAGCTTTCAGGTATGTTATACATTTCAGGTAGGGAAGGGTCGGTTATTTCGTGTTCGGTCCATTTTGGTTGTGCCTATTGTCATATTTATCAAGTCAATTTAGGTACCTGTCTATTGGTCATTGAGTACAAATGGTTGACGGGTCGTGTTTGAAAAGAAAAGTTTAGTGCATTTTCAAATTAGTCATTTTGGATCATGTTATTTATTTTCAAGAAGAGCAATTTTGGCTTGGGTCAATATTAAGTGCAACCACATTGGGGGCAAATTAGGAGTCGTGCAGTCAATTCTGGATCAATTTTGGGTCGTATTCTTGCTGTTATGTTCCAACAAACTTGGATCAAGCCATTTTGGGGTGGGTCAGTTTTGCCACGTCTAGGCATATGCCAAGCTTATATGCATATAACCGTTGTTTTGCAATGTCTAGGGCTCTAGGCATATGCCAAACTTTCAAGCATAACCTTTGTAATGCTTGTAATGTTGGCAATCTTGGCATATGCCTAAACATGGCAAATTGATCCTTTCCTGAATGATTAGATCCAAGTTTGACTGAACACTTGTACACAGAGTCACAAACAAAAAATAAAGC
Organism: Silene vulgaris; assembly: GCA_036897335.1. Lineage (NCBI taxonomy): Eukaryota > Viridiplantae > Streptophyta > Magnoliopsida > Caryophyllales > Caryophyllaceae > Silene > Silene vulgaris. The sequence continues at coordinate 2,213 of JAYMSF010001438.1, forward strand.
ACGTGAGGATGCAGGATTACCTGAAGCGCACTCGTTTAAGATCTCTCGTTCCATCCCTAAGAGCAACCAGAGTTATATAAACACCAGGTTCGTACTGTTCTATCCACTCGGCCTCAACTTGACTATTAGTACCTACCGCTACTGGACTTCTTGATCTCATACTGTTCTGCCCATCTTGAGTAGAAGCAGAAATACGGGCATCTGAGGCGTCAGAATCGGACACATAACTGCCAAACGTCTGGAGAGTTCCGGAAGAACTAGACAGCTTGGAATTCAGAAGATCATCTCTAAGACTCGAGGGTGCAATTCCTTTGTTTTGCTGGTATATGTTTTCATTGAGCTTCTGCGACTCTCTGGGTGATGGGAGAAGTCCTTGAGCTCCGTTCATCATGGCCTTGTCAACTCCAGCTGACGAGGTGACATGTGAGCCATTCATGGGGTCCAGTCTCGAGGGAAGCTCTCCATTCGAGTCAGGGAAATGAAAACCATTTGGATCTAGGCCATTTGGTAGCTGAGGAAACTTTATGTTCTCAGCATCGTAAGCCCCGGGAGGTAACCGCTCAGCCATATCTTTTAGCTGAAATAGTTAGTAACAAGAGATTAGTTACAAACCACAACCTTAAAAGCAACAGGCAACATCTATAAAGAAGAGAAACTTAGGAGACACTCTTGCATGTCAGACAAACTCAATTACCCTATAATTTAATAAGGAATACATAAAGATTTGAGTTGGCCTCACATGAGAGTGATGAGACTCTCACAAAAAATTCAGTGCGTTATTAATCAATTCCGCGACAAATTTTCAATGGGAAAAAGAAAAACGATAAACACAAACCATGGAACTACAATTAGAAGTGGACGGTAATGGGCGCCAAAGGATCACACATAATAGACAACAAGTATGAAAGAAAGTCTCATAATCCAAGAAATGCCAAAACACAACATAGAATAAAATTAAACTGACATTGCCCTGATTTGGATAAAGAAATAAACCTGTGAAGTAAGCGACTTGATAACTTCTTTTGCAGCTTTAGTTTTGGCAGATTCTTCTGCAGCTTGTGTCATAGCTTCTTGAGTTTTCCTCGTGGATTTCTCAAGTTCTAAGTCTTGAAGTTCACATCGCTGACGCAAGCTCTCAACCTTAACACAGATGAGACTCGTGAAAACATGAAAAGTTAAATAACCAACGAAACAGATGAATGAAATTTCAATAATACCTGTGCACGTAATTTAATAACTTCTTGATTTAAAAGTTCGTTGGTCTTCTTCAAACTGTCGGCTACGTTTTTAGAGAAAGATAAACCAGCTGTGGTAGGAATAGGTGTTGCAGAACGTGGAGGACTTGACTTCCTTGAGAAAGGTGACACAGGTCTTGACATGGACTTAGTTGAAGTAGTAATTGGCCTTGGGATTGTTTGCTTTACATCAATGGTACTAGATAAAACATCCTTCAGTTGTAACAAGGACTGTGGTTGGGAAGCATATATCAGTGAAAATGTCTCAGCTTTCTTCCCTTGCTTGGCAGCTTTTGTATCTAACTGTTTGATTAGATCCAAATTAGATGGCAACATAGATTTGGATAGTCGAAGCTCAGCCTTATCCAACCTATCTTTGTTTTCACCTGAGAGCCGAGGACCGGAACTTCTTCCTCTAATGCCACCACCTTCTGAAACTTTACTCAGTTTTGTAAAACAAGAATCACAGACTCGGTATGGTTTACCAGGATTAGGAGCAAGAGCAGCTCTGAATGCCTTTTTCGAACTACAGGAATGGCAGTGCACAAGTCCACAATTGTAACAGTTATGTCTCTTACGAGTAAACCCAAAAGCTTGTCTACAAGATGAACATTGGGACTGCTCAGCTCCTGACACCCATTTGTGAAGACATATAGCTGCTGTATAGGTTGAACCACAAGTTATATATTTTACATGTCGGTCCTTTAACGCCTCCACCAAAGTGGGTACTTTACGATCTTCCATATCACCATGACCCAACCTTCCATTGGCTCCCTTTCCCCATGTATAAACCTCATTCCTAGAAGTTAGCACTGCTACATGATAAGCACCACATGCAATATCTTCAACAACTTCAGCCCCAAGTCTATCTTCCACCAAACAAGGGAGTTTACCTTCAGAACCGGGGTTCCCAAGCTGACCATAAACTGTACTCCCCATTGTAAAAACATGACCAGATGTGGTCAACCCAACAGTTATACTATGTCCGCAAGCAACTTTGTGAAAATTGTATTCAATAAGTGATGGCACACATGTTGGTTTAAAGCGGGGCTCTCTGTCACCTTGACCAAGACGATTTTTATCTCCATCACCCCAGGTGAATAGCTTTCCGGAAGAAGCACGGGAATCAGATTGAGTAACAATAACTTCAACAACAGCTGCAGTATGCCACACCCCACATGCAACAGCAATTGACCTCAAACCTGACAAAGATTCCACCTCTCTAGGATATGGAATATTTTCCCTGTCTCCATGCCCTAAAACACCGAAAGTTCCATCACCAAAAGTGAAAAGTTGCCCAGTTGAAGTAATTAAAGCAGTATGCCAAGGACCACAAGATACAGAAGCCACTTGAAGGCCCTCAAGAGGTCCAACGATCCTCTTTGGTATCCAGTGACTCACTTCTGTGCCATGTCCAAGGAGTCCGGCATTATGTGTACCATCACCCCATGTATACAACTCACCCGACATTGTTACCGCACAACTATGAAACTCACCACATGCAACAAAATCGACAGAAGAAGTGGCTAAAGATTCAACTAAACGTGGATGGAAAACATCCTCACCCACACCATGACCCAGCCTACCTCCAGATTCTTCACCCCAAGTAAAAACTTCGCCTTGTCTCGTGACAAGGGAAGCATGCCTAACACCACAAGCTATGTGGTGTACATCCAAAACTACATTAGCTTCCAATGGCTTAGGAAGAAGAAAATCTGCTCGTGTACCCACCAAATTAGCCTTTTTCTCAGCTAGAACGTTGGAAGAATTTTCATATATAACCTCTCCCCAAATGTACACATCACCAAGAGCATCACAATCATCACCCCCAGACCCATGACTAGAAGTGCTTTGAACACTAGAAACACTTACTCGGAAAGCATCAGAACTATATCCTTTTGCTTGCATATTTATACTATCTAAAGATACTTGTGACTTCTGAGAAAGCCTAGAAGTGTCAAGGTGGCTATGCTTCGGAGACAAACCACCATGAAAACTGACCGAACCCTCGGGAGAGCTAAGATATCGTGTCAAAGTAGCAGAGCTTTCACTTGGACTACTTGATATTGAATCTTTGTTGTCCTGAAATTAATTAATCACCTATAAATTAATTTTTTCATAGAACCCAACAAGAGGAAAGAGACCTTTCTTATAGCACTACACTTTAAGAAGTAAAAGGCCACAAACTAAAACGGCAAAGAAAAAAATTAAATTGAAAAAATTGCATGTAGGTAACTTTACTTGAAAGGAAAGGCCTTCATCGTTCCATCCATCAATTTTTGAGCGTCCACCCTTTCCTGCACCTATTAGTGCAGTAAGACCAGCAATCCACCCCTCTGCCTCAGCCTTGTCCTTGCAGATCTAAGAACGACATAGATTAAGTTTCAGGACATGCATATACTCTTGAATAAAATTACACGAAAAAAGGAAGTGTGGGACATTTTCCACTGACCAAATCAAGAGATCGCTTTCCGTTGTTATATAGAAGTGAAAATGATAAATAATCTTTGTCTGGACGTAAATACCTTCTAAAGACAGCCTGATAATTAGAAAAATTGTTCAGCTTATAAGGTGATAAACATTAATGAGCAAAACAATCTAAGGAACAATGACAAAAATCACAGAAACTTACAGTTCTTTGCCCAGGTATTACTTTTGACACGCTAGATAACTTAATACTTTTTTCACGGCTACTAGATAACCAAATCAATGTAGTTTCATCCTGTCAAATATAATTTGAAGATTCATGGTTAGCTAAAGAATTGTACTCATTAGGGAAACAAGCCTAGTAAACTTCTCCAATAAAGGAGTTAGCTCTTGTAATCTTGTTCTATGGAACTTCATTCACCATGATGAGGTGCCTATAAATTTGCTTATAAAAACAAACAGCAAGGTTTCCTAAACATGCAAATTCATAAGGTCAAGTTAATTTGTGTATTTGTACAATACATGTTTGTACAAATACGCAAATGAGCATCAGGAGAGAACATGAAGGACATTTATAATTGAAAGCATAGTTTATTAGCAAAACGACATGCAAATAACTGAGTTAAACTTGTCTTGCAAAGTTATCTACGGCCTCCTCCACCATATGAGACAGGCATATATTTCATCCAACAATGAAGTTGATCAACATAAAATGCTACAGGCTCAATATCCAATAATGAAGGCCACTCAAAGATATAATTTATTTCTCGTCAGAGCAGCCCCTCTCAGTACACAAAGATAACAAACTGACGCGTCAGCTTTACATCAGACATTACAGAATCAGATACAGATTTGAAACAAAACAAATGTCAACACTACTATCAAATGAACAACAAACTTAGAGAGTGAAGCATATTAACTTACACTAGAAAGTCTAAAGGGGCAAAATTTAGGTTTTCCCTTGCGACCATATTTAAGCAACTGAGAACCCTTCTTTAAAGCTATCAATGCCTGCAAAAGTAAGTAGAAACGAAAATCTTGTCAAGATAAAGCTCCACCCTAGCAGATCAAGAAGATACACTTTTTGATAGCTTAGATCTCCGCCGTAACACAGGGTGGAGCAAGGGGAGCAAGTAGAGGCTGCTTCCCCTATAGTATTTGCATATATAAATTACCCCATAATCACATATATGTAGTTCTTATGCGAATACTTAAAAGCAAGAATGAAGTCTATTTCATCAAGTAAGATACCCAGTCACATGTTTGATTCCCAAGAGAGCCAACTATTGATTTTATTGAATTTGCTTTTAATACTCAGGTCGCACGAACGACACATAGGAAGTCCCTGGCTTGCAAGAACTAAGAATATTTAGTGTGTGAATTAGAAATTGTCCTGATATATGTTCTGTTAAAATTTTTACAGATATGAATCTAGTCAAATAGTGCAAAGAAAGCACATGGTTCTGGTAAGAAATAAAGGAACATACTGATACAGGACTGTCATGGATTCAACCCTTGTAGAACATAAAGTTGCAATTTGGGTTCATACATAACTCACGCAGCTAATTTTCAAAACTACCACCTTTTGTAAAATCAAAGCTCCCCCTTTTATGAACATTTCCTTCAAATCTCGCACCTAAAGCAATTTTTTTGCTAAATCAAAAGAGATTCTTCAACAAATATTAATCATCAAATGGTTTTTTTCCTCATACCAGAAGTCATCTCTCTTTATAAATAAAGGTCTTACGTGATCGATATTCGTCAGAAAAATTGCCTTCACTGTAGACGTAAGTGGCTTTTGGTAGGAGATTTGATATAATCAAGTGGAGAGAAAAGACAGGAGTTTTGAAAATGTGTATAGAATAGAAAAGAATTGTCTAATAAATTCATTGTATTTTGGGTTTTTTTAGTAGGCGTAACTCCACAACGTATAAGCTCGCCATGGAGAACCAACAAAAAAATTACCATAAAATGTTCCAACTAGTAAGAGTGGGACACACTTAGACTATCATAGACCTCCTTCCAACCTAAAACTTTGGCCACTTTTAGTCAGCTAATTTCCAAAGAAATAAAAATATCTTAACTTCCCCTTTACCGCTTTACGGTTAGGATAGTAGTCCTCAAATTTGACCCCTTCTAATTTTCTTATTTGATTCGCGGGTAAAGTTAGACACAACCGCCTTCAACTAATAATTACAAAGGGACAATCATATTGGCGAAAACCAGAAAAGAAAGTTTTAATTTTTTTTTTTTACAAACAAACGAGGACACACGAAACAACCATCAATAAATTCCATTTTCATAGGGGCCAAATATCATATTGATCATTTATAACTTTCCTAGAAAGCTCCTTGCTGGGGTAGGTACGAAAGCATGAACCCAATAATGGTACACAAAATCATTAACCCCGGTGCAGAATATCACACAATATCGTCCCCCATACCATTCTTTAGTTAAAGCTGTAATCTGAAATATCTCAAGTTCATTGTCATAGACAACAAATAACCGTCTACCACAAAGCTAAATAAAAACAAGGAACATGTAGTACTTACTACCTAATACGTCACTTTATAATACCTTTTGATTTTATTTATAGGATAACCTATATGACATTTCTGTCATAAATTGATTCCTTAAATGACTATTGGTCAACTTCTAATGTAATTTTTTACCTGTTTTGCACATTATCTGAATCTTATCCAGTAAAAAGATATACTCCGTAAGAATAAAACCATCTAAAACAAAAAGGAAATTACTTTCAAAAGTTTGTAATAAAAACATCATAATAAGAGGTAGTAATTTAAAATAAAATACTCCCTCCGTAATTCTGTTTTGTTCCCACTTTCCTTTTTGGGATGCATTCTTATTTCTTCCCACTTTCCCCTTTTGGTATGCTTCTCTTGCCATTTTACTAAGTTGTCCTTATGACCTCCAACTAATTACAAAAAAAAACACCCTTGCTACAATATCTCCATCATACTTCTCTCACCTAGCACTACCCTAACTGGCCAGCGACCACATCTTCGACCACCATCATCACCGACAACCACATCTCCAACCACAACTAATCGCCGACAAACACTTATCCCAACCACCGCCATCACTGACGAACAACTAATAAAGACATCAGTTTGGATGGAACTTGTAAAAGAGTGCATACATTTGGTACTAGTAAGTACCATATTAATCTCAATAACAAATTATAAAATCCGAAATCAAATTAAACATTATCTATGAATTATCAATAGCTAATCTCGTCCCATCAATCGAATGAAAATGCCGTTGAAACTACCCCATAACAACCGAATTGGGCCCTTCTCACCCCCTACGAGTTCTCCGTCCCCAACTTAAACAACATTCTCCTCAATAAAATCCGAAATCAAGACTACATCTTGTTTAATCATCACCAGATTATACACAAAAAAACTCGAAAACTTAAATGCAGCTAAGGATTCAACATCAAAGTACATTGAGCATCAGCATACATAGTCGATATAGTCTACACCAAGTCAAAATTACCTCCTTCAAACAATTATTAACCTCTTTTATTCCTCCTAAGGACGGTTTTAATCAAAGGTAAACAAATGATATCGACTAGCTCAATTACGACTAGACCAAATTCCGAAACCCGTCAACATAATAACATTAAAACAATAATAAACATGAAATTAAACCTGTTCAATGTCACGATGAGGAAGAGCATAGCTAGCGAGATCTGCCATTCCATGTGAAGAATTCAATTAATTTCCTCCATCTCCGATTTCCACCTCTTTTACTAACATCATTGCCTTTCATCCTCTACACTATTACCACCATCAATCTTAAATTAATTAAATTGACTAATTTAATTGACTAATTCCTCTTATTTTCCTAATAATCCAGCTCCGAAATTTCCACAATTTCAAACCCTAGATCTACCTAATTTCCAGAAAACCCCCTCTTTTCAATTACGCAAAACAATCACACAGTTCCCACAGCAAGATCTATCTTCAACGTTTTTCAATAATCACTCCAAATTCCAATGCAACTAGTACTATAAAATTATACTAATTAGTAAATAAATAAGGAATTAAATTGAAATTAGGGTTAGGGTTTGCGAATTTGGGGGGGAGGGAATTGACGGAAAAGTCGCCGGAAAAGGAGTCGACGGCGAAGAGAGAGAAAAGTGTAGAGAGAGAAAGAGGTAAATTGTTTTTGTTTATTTATTTAATTATAATTATATTTAGAGAAGGGAGAAAGGATATTTAAGTTGAGGGTCCCACTGCCATGGGAGTAAGTACGGGGTCAAAGAATGATAAAAGCGGATAAATGAAAGAAATGACGGCTTTTGACAAGATTATGCATTTTTGTGTTTTTCTTTGTTCAACTAACTAAAGTACATCTTAAACATATAAATTGAAAAGTAAAAATTGATTTGACAAGACAACAAGACTAATATTGTGGGTTTGAGTAGAGCTGTCAAACGGATCAATCGGGTCGGTTTGTATCATGTCGTTTCGGATCAAGTTGGACAACTCATTTCGAATTCGTGTTATTTTCGAGTCAAATATTATCAAGTTACCTGCAGACAATAATCAGTCTGCAACAATAAAAGTTCACGTCAGGTCAGGTCGTCTAGGTCGGGTTGGGTCGATTTTGGTAGGTCTGGGTCTAGCTTTGGGTGTGGGACTGTGGGGAAATCATTATATTTCTATGAAATTGTTAGAATTATTATATGGAAATATCGTTTTTGCGATAGACGGTTAAACAACTAAATATAATAAATTTAAAGTTATAGTATTGAAGTATAAAGAATGTGCGTTAGACTAAGTTAGTCTTGATGTCGAAACTCGACTGTTAGCTTCTCAAAACTTAGTCATAAAAAATACTCCTATGCTTCTAAGGCAGTCCTTACACCGTAAGGGTTGTGAAACTTGTACCCACCATTGACAGTGCCGAGTATAGTTATGGTATTGCTTCGTGGTTACTGACTTACTGGTGCATGGAAGCTTATATCCACCTATCCCGCCCCAGTAACATACATCATCAATTATAAATATTAACATTTTTTTCATCTATTATTTTTTTTTCCTAATGTTTATATTTTGACTAATATTTGTAAGATAGTTTATTGAATAAAAATATAATTTTTTTTTATCGTCTTTTACGGTCTATTACGATTTGCAATTTTCTCAGGATTGTTTATAGGCCTTGTTTATATTTCTTAAATTGATAGGGTGACTAGTAACAAGTTTACTGTTGATTTTAAGCATGTTGAGTAAGCCCAATTGACCATCTTGATTCAAACCATATGATACAAGAGAGTGTATTTTTCTTTTGGGCTACTATTCGAAGAGGCTAAGACATTTCAAGGTCGAATAACCCATCCTAGATTGGCAAGCATAGCAACCTAGCAACCCATCATGTATTCACTATTCACATGGTTCGTTAACATTATTTGCTCATAATAGTCAACACAATTTTATGTCAATAGGTCTCTCTTGTGACGGTCAAGTACCACTCACATTGTTAAAAAAGACAAAAGTAAAGGTGCCTAGGGAATTGCAAAAGACTTGTCTTTATTTATGTAAATGAGTTTTATTTGACCCGTCACAAGGTTATGACGGATATTGCCGTCACAAATGAGAATTTGTGATTTTATGTAACCTCATTATCACAGATTTTTGTTTAAGACGGAAAAAATATAACCGTGTGAGATGAAAAGAAAAAAAGGAGAATATTTTGAAATATGTAAGTTTTATGATTGAAATCTTCTTCTGAAATGTGGAAGTTTTATGAACAAAAGGAGAATATTTTGAAATGACTCTTTTGAAATGTGTAAGTTTTATGATTGAAATCTTCTTCCAAAGAGTTAATGAGAGTAACTCATGAACCAAAGCAATTGCCCTCTTCTCATTCTCCCTCGACCCTTCAACTAAGCCACAAGAATCTGTGTAGGGCGAAATAATACGGAGTTGAGTTAAATTCATTAAACCTTTCCCATGATTTTATCCAACTTAAAGGCAATGAACAAGAAAAACATGGCACTGTATTTTGCTCGCTAGCTGACGCTTCAATTCGAGAAATTGCTAACTCAGGGTTCCACGATATAAGCTCAACCTCGAGTGAATTTTTCCGGCCACTATGATTAACAAGGCGAAACACCTCAGAATACTTCGGAACAATTCTAAGCATATAATCA
>JAYMSF010001439.1:0-12049 GCA_036897335.1 Silene vulgaris
GATGAATTTTTAATGGAAATAATTAAATTAAATTAATGTAATATAGTAATAGATTGATTAATAATCCATGTCATATACTCCGTATTAGTTTGCCTAGTCACATTTGAGGTGGCTTTTTTTCATCTCATGTGTCATTGTCTACGTGGCATTTTTAAGTTAGGCTTTTAATAGTATTTTATAGATTTAGAGAGAAAAGAAAAGGATGGTAAATGAGAAGGCATTGTTGGTAAATGAAGTTAAATATCAGAATTAGACAAACCTCATAATTTGGGCCACTGGGAAAATCGAGTATCCAATCCTGTTTTTTTTTTTTTTTCGACCCAACCCCGTTTATCATAGAGCATAGACTCTGTCGAGTCCCAAGTTCCCAACTATACACGACGACTCCTCTCTCTATTGACTGATCGTTAGAAATTAGAAATTAAAAACACGAGACAAACCAGAGACTGTTAGGCAACCAACCTCTTGATTCCTCTATTCTTCGCTTTCAATTCAATTTCTTATTCCCTCGATTTGAAATTTGGTATTTCATTTCTCTTTATTCAATTCTGCCTTTTAATTCTGTCAATTCATTTTGAATTTGTATACTTATACTTGTTTTGTTAATTGTTGTTCTTGATTGAATTTCATTTTTGATGAAATCATACGAATTGTTGAATCTTGTTGTGTTTATTGTAGATTATATGAATCTGTAATGTGCATGATTATTTGAACTGTATATCTGCGGAATTCCAACTTAGATGAGCACCTAGGTTATGCAGTTTGTAAATTTTGATTAATTAAAAACATGTAATTTTGCGATAACATTATTGGCAGTGCAATTTTTTGTTGCAAGTTCATTGACTTGCTGACCGAGGTCTGATGCCCGATGGTGCGAGTTGTGTTGTGTTGTAAGTGTGACTGTGTGAGGGGTTGAGTGGTCAGTGGCGGCGGTGGTGATGGAGGGTGATGTTAGATTGAGAGGGGAATGTGATACTGGGGTTTTCTGATAGGGATTGATATTTTAGATGTTAGGGCAAGTGATATACTGTTATTGGTTTAGCGAGGTTGACTAAGATCTATGGTGTACTACTTGATGGCAATTTTGTAAATTGTAATAGCAATATGTTTGTAATGCGGGTAAGTTGGTCTAAAATTTTGCCAATAAATGGAATGGGTAGATTGGATTGGAAAGAGTAAATTTTACTTCGTGTGCAACTCTAGATTGTGGCTTAATCAAGGAAGGATCTCCTATGAAAGTTAAACTTATGATCTCTAAAAGTTCCTTCATTGTTGTTGTTTAAGCATCTTTTGTTTCATTGTCTATATTATACATCTCTCTCCACAATTCATGGTCTTCATAAATAGTACAGTACTCCGTACTATCTATTTTTTGTTTGTCTAATTCTGATATTTCATCGGCAGGGATGTGTTCATGAAAGAAAAGAAGACTACTTCAATTTTACAGAGAATTTTAGTCAACTGTGGAGCGCAGGTAAATGGCTCATTGTATTTGTCAGTTGTCACAAAACGTTTATTTCAGCTTCAGTCTAACTACTTATTCCTGGTAGCAGGCAGAGATTCCTCTGTTACTTTTCTTCTATTTAGTTTTTGTTCTATTTTGAGGCGACAATAGGCCTTAGACTAACACAGTATGGTAGTTAGTGGTTGTAAGACTTTTTAACAACATACTAAGTCTTTTTCATTCTGTACATTTTGGAGAAAAATAAAAACTGTTCGAACAACTGTGTGACTCTCGAGTAATTCTCTGTCTTTCGTTAAAACAAATTCACCATTATTCAGTCTTTTCACCATGAATTTGGTAAATCAGTGTTATGTTGTCGAGGTGCCTTATATAACATATGTCCTTTTTGGCATCATAGCGTCAAAGGGTATTTGGATTATGAATTATTCTCCTTTATTTGCAAGTTGCTTCATTTTTTTTTCTCTCTAATTTTTGTGCTTCTAGGCAAAGAATTACGGGAGCTGTGTTGCAGTAAAAATTCCAGAAGTAGAACGTGACATGTGTTTGAAAGAATTTTGTGCTCTGAAGAATTGTATGAAGAATGTTGTGGTATTGTTTTCAATCAGTACAGTCACCTGTTTTTGAAATTTGAACTGCAGCTCTAGTTTCATTTGTGCTCTTTGTGTATTAATCAATGTTATATCTATTATGTAGCTCAAAACCAAGGCTTAATCCCAAAGCTCTCGCCATCCAGTGCAGCATAAAGATGAAATGTGACCGGTTGGGCTGATATGAAGTTGATAGTTTTGTTTTCGTTTAGACAGACTTAGGAAGTCTCTAGCGCTATTATTAACCGAATTTTGGAGGTAAAAAAGAAAAGATATTAACATGCATAGCGAAGCATCAAGTTCCCACCCCGTCACTGGCCTAAGTGGATCAGGTGCGCTGTCACATGTTTATATCCAATATCCACCTTTGAGATGTAACGTCTCTGGGTCTAAAGCGTTATTCTATGATGATGGGAATAAATTACTGCTGTCTGCAACATCTGATCAGGTAACCTTCTTTGATATGAGCGATATGTTTTATTTTCCATAGTTGTTAATCAAATTTTCAAATCATCCTGACTTTCCTTATGAATATCAGGTTTTTTCCTGGAAAATTGCGCCATTCGACCCCTGTATTGAACCCACATCTGATGCAATTAGCGAAGGTCCTGTGTTATTTGTTCGATACTCTCTAGATAGTAAGGTTTTAGCTATTCAGCGATCTAATCATGAAATTCAATTTTGGGACAAGGAGAGGGGCAATACATTTTGCCACCTTTGTAGAAACGAGTCAGAGAAGATATTGGGATTTTTTTGGACAGACTGCCCCACTAGTAATTTCGTGCTTGTGAAGACAAGGTATGTGATAAAGAAGCTTGATTATGATTTTGGCTAACAACTATTGATATTTGTGTCTCAATATTTGTAAAACGATAATATTTCCCCATTTCTTCAGAGGCTCGTATTTACAATATTTGGCTAACAACCTCTCCTAAACCACAGAGATGCTGTGGTTTAATTATTGATCTTAGTACCTGCCCCCTTTCTACTAATGCTTTGCTCGGTCTTTAGTTTCCATTTTACATTTTCTTAGAATTCATGCTGTTATTTCATTACCGTGCATTTTTTCTGACATCTGCTAGAAAAGGAACCTCGAAGGATTGACATGATTGATGATTTTCAGAGCAAAATAGTGGAAACTAATTGAATGAATTATATGCTGAAACTTGTATGGCATTGACTACGTCTTAGTTGTTTACTTGTTACGGAGATGGTGTCTTGCCCTAACTGGAGCTACCAGTCATATACACCTATCTAGTGTCCCTTAAGAATAGATTGCGTGCAAGTTACAGCAAAGTGTTCCTGAATATAGAACTGTGATTAGTCTCCAACCACTGTCTTAAAATCAGCTGACTCGCTTCAATTTGCTTTTATTCAATACAAAACCTGTCTTTCTGGCCAATGACAAATCCTCAGTTCCATTAGCCTATAGGCTTGGGACAAAGTTGTAGGAGAGGGAAATGGAGAGTGAGCGAGTGGAACACATAGCGTTATTTAAGTGTAAGGAGAGACGGATTGGGTATGAAGCTGCAAAACTTACTGAATTTGAGCTAATTGGGTGGAAATCCCAAAAAGGCAAAGTGAGGTAGAGGAAGTAACTAGTAGAACGGTTCGTATGAACCTTTCTTGTACTAATCTTTTTCTGGCTTGACATCTTAATTCGTGATTTAACATATGTAATCCCTACCTACTCTCTTTTCTCGCACTAACATTGAGTTTTAGAGCCATACATTCGAACCATAATGCTTTCATGCTTTGGATACATGTAAAGTTTGAATGACTACATTCACTGTATCAGCTAGCTGTAACCATCATATTATGTACAGCTGGTACGTGATGTATGATGGATTTTAAGCTTCCATCGCTGGTATTTTCCGATACATAAGGGCTGCTAGTTATAGCATATATTTGACATATTGACCCATATGGCTGACATTTGATCGCCTCGGCCGATAGAGCCGATACTAGACCTATACAGCTTAAAATCTTACATAAAAACAAGCAGAGAGCCTGAGATGAACCGGGATGTTGGACGCACCACTGCGTCATAGTATTCAAGCCTGATTCTTGACCAATTGCAAGATCGCGACTGATACCGTGATTTAATCCCATGGCTTTAAGTCTGTAACACAAGATTTGATCAGATTATTTCCCACACTTGGTTGGAAGATACAACGTTTCATGTCCTAACAATGTTCAATAGTCTTCTTGTTTATCTGTTGTGCATACATTGTAGAAGATGGTGAATCATATGTGGTATTGATGTTTGTTATTTGTTAGTTTAACATGTTTCGAGTTTCCTTTTATGCTGGGTAGTTGACCTTGCCATAATTTGATCATATTATTGCAGTGGAATGGACTTGATGACTTGTGATTCTGAATCCAAAAGTGTCAGATTGGTTGAATCCAAGCATGTAAATGTGAGTTGGTATGTCTATACACATGAAAGCCGTTTGCTTCTCCTTGCTTCTGGGATGCAATGCAAAAGCTTTATAGGATTCCAGGTATTTCTTTTTATCTGAATGAATGTAGCTCTTGTATCGATTTCTCCTTAGGATCTATACATGCTTAATGACTTACACTTGAGCATAAAAGGGTTGCCTGAAGATTTCACTGTGACATTTCTTGTGTTGATAATAGGTAATATATCTGCCTCTATTTGTTGGTTTGACGTTCAGTCAATGGATGTTTTCTAGATCATGATTTTATCAGTATTACCTATGTAGAGATGTCTAGAACAACGTGCCTTCATAGCTATGTAATTGGGACCCTGTAGAGAATCGTTGGGCTTAGCCCTTAGAGATGCTAGAAACACAATTTTGCCTTTAGTTATATTCCATAAGATGTGAACAACATTACCTTAGTGACTCTAAGGCTCCCACCTATTTCGAGTAAGGGTATCGGTTATGCAGTCTCACCCACACCAAATGATTTAGTATGAAATTGTGTAATCAACATATTGATTTCAGAATCAAAGAAGCGCACACAGTTTAGCGGTCTGTTTAATTTGTTCCATTATATTTCAAAGGCAAAAAATAATTGTCTTGAGCTCCATTTTATCAGGTTTTTGCTCCACTGGACTTGAGAAGATTCTATAAGATGAGTCAGCCTCCAAAAATAAATGTGAATTTATTCCATATAATCTAAACATGAAGCAGCTGATCTAGCATATTTTTTAAGCTACCCCCATCTTTAGTTTTACGTCACTGGCTGAACATTATAGGAAGAAACTCCATTACAAGTCAGGAGTTCAGAGATATCGGTTGTGGTAATGAACAATCAACTAAAGCCAAAGGGACTATGTAAATTTGCAATACAGGAAAGGTTTAACCCACCCTTGAACCTTATTCAATTTGAGAGCAAGTATAATCGTCTACATCTCTACGACCTTGCATATTATCATTGGCTTTTTTCCTGCCCAGCCAGCACCTTTACAGTAACCGTACTCTTACAATTCCACTAACTATCAAGCTCACAGGAGAGGTGCTGCTTATCAGTCTAGTAAGGGAAAAAACTTTAGTTGCTTAAAATACTAAAGAGGCTACATGGGATAGAATTTCTCCCCTGGTAACCAAGTCATGGACTTTAGGATTGAACTCAATTCGAAAGTCCCTATTCATTTTCCAATTCTAGGACTTAAGGTATAGTATAGTCAAGATTCCATCTAAATTAATGACATTTTGAGGAGTAATGAATTGTACAAGTCAACATTAAATTAATTAATAAGGTTAATTTCTCATAAATTCGCAAAGAACTGATTAATTTGCTTAAAATTGTGTGTGATTTGGATAAATGTTTTGTTATATACTGTAACACTTAAGATCGCTAAAGTGGTTGAAGGGTCTTGGGTTACCATAGTGGAATTTATGAAACCGCAAGGCACCAATAAACAAAATTTTGAACACCTAATACTCCTCTCAGTTACTCCATTGGCCTCATCAAGGTAATCACACAACCTGAGTTTGCCTCCTCAGAGTACTACGGTGTTTCCTTGAATGGCGACCCCTAATTTTTAATGTGACCCTCCAACTCTGAAAGCCTCTAGAAAGGCTTGACCGCTGGATGTTGGGATTTTGGAAGTGATGTTATTTTCTAATTGGGATGGCGATCCCTCTTTTATGCAACCCTCTAATTCCAAACATGAAGCACCTCTAGAAAGGCTTGGTTTTAGGATTTGGAAATTATGTTATTCTCTAATTGCGTTGACAGTATTCACTTATGTCACTCTTCTATAGTAGTTCTGTCTATTTTGTGGGGTGGGCTGTTATATGGGTGACAAATGACCATGAAGGCTTTATGGATTGTAGAGGAGAGCAAGTTGGAAGGGTATTTTACTAAGCTATCTTGATTCACTTACTTGCCTTAATATTTGTGTGAAACTGAACTGGTGCTTTCCCAGTGGATGGGAGGGTGGTTTGTCATCGTGTAAGTGGGTATAGAATAGTGATAGAGGCATAGAGTAGTTGGTGATGTTTGATTCTTGTATTCGCGACGTAGCCGCTGACCTAGGTTATCTTTGACGGTTTACCTTTTGATCATAGTTAGTTGCTTTCACGTTTGAGTTTGTTTTGTATTCCATGGGATTGCTTTTACTTTTCTCATCTTCATTTCTATTTTACTCTTATTATTGCACTGTTTTCCCTTGTTTTTCTCTATTCTCTTGTATTTTTTCTGTCTCCTTTTTTCGCTTTGCTGTTATTTTCTCTCGTCCTTCCCCTTTATCTCTGTTTCCTATTCCCCCTCTTTTTTCTTCCATAACTTTCATTGGTGTAACCTCCTCCTGCTGACCCCAATTTTTTGTAGCTCTCATCTGCTGGAATCATTCGCCTGCCTAAATTTGATATGCTGATGGCCAAGCCCGAGACCAATCTTAAGCATGATTTAGCCGCTGAAGATGTTCATGTAATCACAGTGTATGGCTTCACAATATGTTAAAAGACTTTTTCATTGAAAGTTAGACTTTCAGTATTTTGTCCCTAATAAATTTCAATGTTTGCAGTTATGGAAGAATATACTGTTTTCAAATGGATAGAGTGGCGATGCATCTTCGTTGTTACAGATTCTATCGTGATGCTGTTGTGCAACAGGTACTCTTTACTTTCTCAACTCCATTGGAGTAGGTACTTGTTGGGGATGTTAGGCTCTTGTTTCCACGTCTTTACCTCTCATCAAGGTTATTATTGATGTTAACGCTTTTATTCCACTCTTCCTCAAAAAAAAAAAAAAAAAAAACTTATTGATTATTCACAAATTCAACTTTTTTCATCCAGATATATACATTTAGTAACTTGTTGCCAAATAAGCACAGCATATGAATCACGTTCGGCGAACGGCAAAAGCGTAAATAATCAATGATAACCCTTTGATCATTCATGGTTAACACTTTTCTTCCACTTCTCCTAAGAATAAATTTAATCAATTATTCACAAATTGTTGAAAAATGAAGACAGTGTATAAATATGTTTGACAAACTGCAAAGCTATTCACGCGTTTTTATGTTGAGAACTTGAGACCAACTATAAAGTTGGTTGGTGATGGCAGACATTCTACAGAGATAAGAATCCATGGGAAAAATAATGTGGATAAAATATATAAGGATCAATTATCGATCACTATCTTTAAAGTACCACAGTTTGTGACTTCCTTGTGAAAATCATTTTTACGTTATACTTCCCTTTAAAAAAACTTTGATGTCTCCCAACACTTCCCCTATCGACATTCCAGCAAAAGAGGGTCTACTTTCTGGCATTGATAACTGAAGGAGCTTGCAGAATTTCATTTTTCCACTTGTTTTTGCCCAATTTTATTTTGTTTTCCTTTCCATTTTCCCTTCTAATTGTGGGTTAATCACAAGATTCAACTACAACTTTTTTCTATGACATTCTAGACACATGGTGCAGACTTTGTGATATAAATGGGCTTAGTTATAAATGTCCCTTTGAAGGGTATTAACCAAATTATTCAGAAAAATAAAAATAAAAAATCACGTGCCTCTAGTGCCCAACATCGGAAAGTTGACTTCCTGGCCGACAAAAGGCTATGGATTAAGCTCAAACATTGTTTTTTAAAAGAAGTGTTTTGCAATTTTTTTTTTTACAAGGTAGTAGTTCAAAAGGCAAAGTATTTCAAAGGTACTTTTTGACTCCAATAAAAAATACATTATCTACTCAAATCAAGCAATCAGATAAATTTGGAATGTTATTTTACATTTTACCTATCGTTCAATCTCCTCCTGGATTTAGTATTTGGTTAGAGCCCTCCCTGACACCCTTGGATTAAATCTATATGAAGGGTAAACTGGTCAAGATCAAAACTCATGGTAACTCAATCAAACCCCAAATATTTCCCCATCCCCCTCTCTCACCAGCAGTCTCATCCCAACTGGTTGTTCGTCCAGCTCGCTGGCATACTGGCACCTTCCCAACACGCCAGTGCATCGCATCTCTCAAGGCTACAGGTTCTAACTTGTAGTGACAGATAGAATAAGAGACTACCACTTCCCTGCTTTTCCCACAAAGAGAGTTGAGAAATATTGTATGAGGAAGCATTGCTCATGACTAGTGGAATCTTGATGGACTTGTTAAAGCGATTGTATTGTCTTTGCTTTCAGGGCTCTTTACCCGTTTTTTCGAGCAAGGTGTCAGTGAGTGTGGTTGATAATGTGGTTCTTGTTCATCAAGTTGATGCAAAGGTTGTCATACTCTATGACTTGTTTGCGGATTCTAGGGCACCAATATCTGCTCCACTTCCAATGCTTTTGAGGGGTAATCATGGGGCCAATTTGTCATCTTTCCAATACAATAGCAAAGTTGAGGAAAATCTAGAGTTCAAACAGACAGATGGTAATGAAATGACACTTTACAAAGATGGCTGGACATTTCTCAATCCAGATCTTATATGTGATTCATCTTGTGGACTTCTGTGGAAAATTCATTTAGACTTGGAGGTGAGTGTCCCTCTTTACAATATATAGTCTTTTTGTTGCACTGTATTGTTTTTACATATAATGCTTTCCTCGTAGGCTTTGTCAGCCAGTAACTCAGATGTACCCTCTGTGTTGGAATTCCTGCAGCGGCGGAAGTGTGAAGCCAGTAAGGTATAATTTGTGAACTACTCTTTGAAAATCACTTTGTTCAGAACAAAATGATAATTTTACTTGGAACTGCTGGTATCCTAGAAGATGATCATGTTGTTACATATAATGCCTCTTGACAGCTTTCACAGTGTCATGATCATGTTCTTACATATAATGCCTCTTGATAGCTTTCACAGTGTCACTGCTTATTGGAGTATCCCTTTCAGTAGCTGTATTCTTTGCTTAAATATCATGTTGTCTGTAACGTAAAATTTTAAAAATAGTTGTACAAAACTGGTTGGAAATAAGTCATGTCCCTCAACCACTTCTTTGGCTCTATATTCTAACTGTTAACTTGCAAGTCGAGATCTGAGGAAGAGACGTATGTAACCTTTAGTACCTCACCCCTTGGACCCTGATGTTCTTTCCAAAGATCATTGGAGCATGAGTTTTGCTTTCATTTTTTTTTTGTCGTAATTGCAAGAATAAGTCGGGTGAAGTTTTAAATAACTGACAAGAGTGAAACTGAGGTTGAAAAGTGAAGATGCTTACAAAAGTCAGTCAAGAACTTACAGCGTCAATAGCTAGGTGATAAGTTCTACTTTCTTGATGAGATCTAATAGAATTGGCGTATGTCTGACCTTCACTCATCTCCTTCATTTTTTTTTCACTTTCTCTCAGAATCCCGTCTATTGATCCCATCATAAATGCTTTCTTGAAGCGGGTTTTATAATGCATATTGTTGCTTATTGTTATTATTAGATGGGGTGTTTTGTAAGGATTTGGCATGCATCACATTACAAGATTTGGAGATTCTCGTTGCTTTGACAATTATCTGGACTTCTATCAAGGTCAGATTGTTCAATTTACAGATAGTAACTCTTTCCCTTTTTTTCCCTATTCAGGCCAAGCAAATATGTTTGTCTTTGACACGGACAATTTTATTGGAGCACAGGCCAGTGAGCGTTGTAGCTCGTGCGTTGGATATTCTTATTACTTCTTATTCCCATGCTATTAAAACAGGCGATTACTTCAAAGGAAGTACAACTGACAAGTCTCCTGCTTCTGGCACCCCGCATGCTCATAGTCCGAGAAATCTTGCAGGTGGATTTTCTAACAATGTGAACACAAGGCTGATTCCCAATGAAATTGCTATACAATCCTCAGTGATCTCAGATTCAGAATCCGACGAAGGAATGACTTTTCCTAATTCTGTTGGCACCGAAACTTTTGGTGCCAAGATTCGGTCACAGTCTATGCAATCTCCATTGGCTGGTCCTGGCAATATTCCACTAGATGCTAATAGTGTGGAACAGCATGATTCTCAGATCAACACAGCAGCAGTTTCACCTGATGAGGTTTACAGCTATGTGTTCGGTCCAGTAGATGAGGAGATGGCTGGTGACCCTGATTATTTGGTTGCTATCATCATTGAGTTCCTTCGTAGGTAAATGTTTATGTGATTATTTGGTTGCTCTCATATAACTTGTCAACAACCGAAGATGTCTTAGTCTAGTGGTTAAGACGAAGGTATTGTGGACAATAGGTCCCAGGTTCGTTTCTCTTCTCCCCTCCATTGTTATGCGACTTAGTGCGCGCTTCGTTGACCAAAAAAAATATAACATGTCAACATATGATTTGGTGTATGTTTATGTGATGACGTGAATCTGAAGGTAAACCAAGGTGAACCATTGTCTTACTTGGTGTGGTTTAGGGACATGAAGATGTGAATCATATGATATCAACGAGAACTGTTTTAAAGGCTCGGTGAAGGGATAGAAGTCATATATTCGCCATAATGATATTTGACTCATATGGCTTATTGAATTTATATCCAGAGAGCTTCTTAATTATACTGACACTTAAAAGGCCGAAAATAAATCTCAAATAAACCCAAGCAGTTAAAAGTTACGACTAGCTAGATTCTATTGACAACTAATGCTCTTTTGGAAAGTTTTGCTCCCTAAACCTTTCCCAGTTTTCTCGTGTTTCTGTTAATCAAAATTCTGGTTTAGTTTGTTGTATCATTGCTATTTTTGCTCTTCGCTTTTCTTTATCACACTTTCATCATGGTCTCCTAACTTTTTCTTTCCTGCAACTATCACAGTGCAAGTGTGGAAAAAATCAGAGTCTATCCCAATATATACGTTCTGATGATACAATTGCTCGATCGTGGGGAACGATATGCAGAACTGGGCTCGTTTATCATTGATAAGGTATATAGAGTAACAGAATGTAAAACGGCTTTATAAACCGATATGTAATAGACATTTATGCCCACACCATAGGTTATGATAATAACTAAAGATTCTTTTTCTGACGATGTTTCTGTCAATTACTTGTGCAAAACCACAATGCACTAGTATTTGTGATGGGGTATTATTATGTCTGCTAGAATATGTAGTTCTCGTACAAGTACAAATATTTCATCAACTTTCTTCACAAGTCTAATGAAAAGAAGTGCATGCAGATTATTGAACCCTCAAAAGAAGTTGCTCGTCAACTACTTGAGTCTGGCCGTCTACACTTTCCAACCAGGAAGCTGGGCCTTGACATGCTAAGGCAGCTAGGTTTACATCATGATTATGTGTTGTCCCTGGTGGAGAATGGATACTATCAAGAAGCTTTACGTTATGCGCGTAAGCATAAGGTATGCTTCACTTCTTTTTCCTTTCCTCCAAGAGCTTTCATTGTAAGCACCTTAATGATTTCATTGTGATCCTTCTTTGTGCTCTTTCATGGTTCACATTAGATTTCATCTACCCCCTCTGATTCAGCATGATCTTTTACGTTTGCTCTTTTTAATAGGATTTTGATGCAAGTGGTATTTAGGCCACACAATTTCTACATTGCCCTTTCCTACCCGCTTTAGTTATTATCCCCACCATTCTCAGCTAACCCACCTCATACTTTCCAAAACAT
>JAYMSF010001440.1:0-12048 GCA_036897335.1 Silene vulgaris
AGTATTATGACAAAACTAAATGGGAACATTATGATGAATGGGAGGGGTAGTACAAATTTGGAAGAAATGAATAAGAAATTTCGCGTCACTTGCTAAAAACAACAAACCCAACAAAAAATACAAATTGGTAGATTCTCATATCGAAATTTCGTTGAACATCTTTGGTTGTTTTAAATCGACCAGTTCCTCTTCCTCTTCCTCTTCCTCTTCCTTTTCCCTTTTCCTTTCCTCTTAAACTTCTCCAATTCTTGCTAATCACCCTAATTACAACTCCTAATTCAATCTCAACATTTCTTGCAGTTCATCCTTAACAAATTCAATTAGGGTTTCGTCTATAGTTTACTACACATTATTCGATCAACAAATCGTCAATTTTTTGAATTAAAATTGTTCAGTTGATTGTGTTTGGTTTAATTTCTTGAAACCCTAATTTTGATTTTGATTTTGTTTTAGTGGTTAATTTCTGGGTAAAAATGCATAGAATTTTTGGTGCTAAGAAGCAAACAGATCCTCCTCCTTCTGTTCAAGATGCAGCTGATAGGGTAATTCACTTTTTACAATCTTAATTTTTATTTATTTTTAATTAATTGATGATTTCTTTCATGATTTTCATTCAGATGTATACTGTTTTTGTGTGGTGTGATGTGATGCGGTTACGAGATTTAGGATGTTGCGGAATTAATTGTTGTTTAGTCAGCCGTGTCGAAAAATTAGATGTTTTTTGTGATGGGAGTTTAATCGTAGTTTAGCTAGTTGTGTGAAAACCGCCGCGATTAGCTACCGGAATGTGATGTTTTTGATGTGATTGTTGTTGAAGGGAAAGTTTTGTCTCTGACTGTATCACGGGTTTGACAGAGTAGGTTTTGTATAGCGAAAACTTGTCTTAGTGGTCGCCCTGTATGTTCGATTGATATCTAGTGAGGCACTTAGTGGGGCTCAAAGGCGTGAGGAGTGCCCAAGTCACTAGGGTTAGTGGTGATTAGGTGTAAGGCGCGAAGCAAAGGCACGCGCCTTGTTAACACGAGGCACACTGTTTTTTGCATACACATTTATAATTTGAATTAATTAAAGATAGTGCTATAATACCTTTTTGGATTTTAAAGAGGGCTAGCATTGTCATGTAAGGTGTGGATAAGAAGACAAAGCAAAGGGAAGATTAAAAGAATTAGAAGGAGAATGTGGTATTTGCCTAGTTGCTCGTGCCTGTCAAAAGTGTGCTGAGTTGTTTTGGTTACTGCCTCTAGCTCAAGCATGCTATACTGCTTGAGGCATGTCGTTATAAAATGTAGAAGTTTGTTGAATGTGTCTAGAGTTACCTCTCCTCCTGTTGTTTATTGTGTAACTCTTAGATTGGCTAATTGGTACATACTACGTGTTTGCTTTATAATTGAAAGTCGGAAGAAAAATGAATTAGCTACTTTGAGAGGGTGCAAAACCAATATCCATTCCGCTATTCATTGGGACTTTGGTTTAAGGGGCATCCCTGTAAATGTTGAAATAGGCAGTGACCTACATTGTGCCTAAACCGCAAAAATAGCTAGGCTGACGCCCAACTAGGATGCCCTCATAGGCCCTTGTTGCTCATAGTGCCTTTTAAAACTTAGGCCAAGGCCCGCTGGTCCATCCTATCACTCATCATGTCACTTGTTGTGCTTGTTTTTCATGTTGGCAACTGTGCCATTGATTTTATTTTTTTTCCACGATAAGAGAATATGGTAATGTTTACGATAAAGAGAGTTTATACAAATGACTATAATTGTTTACAATTGTAACCTTCACTAATGAAATGTTTGTAAAATAAATAAAAAATTACAAAAACTACACTCACTAAAAAAGACAACCTCTGATCATCTAGTAAATTTGCAGCAGTTATCGAGTTTTAGATTCTGATGATGTACCTGATTGAATGAGAACTCGAGATATAAGTAGAATATTGGTTGTGAGAATTGAGCTGTGGAAGACAGGAGGGTTGATATCTATAGAAGTTTAAGAGAGATTTAGCTAGAAGTTAAAAACACTCGAAATAGCTGTTTGGATGAGAAATGACACAAATTCGGGTCGGTGTGAGGCTGTATCATTTTTTTAATGTTATTGTCTGGTTATACCGGTGCCTGGTAGGACTGTGTTGTGCCAAGCACCAAATTTTGCCACAAATTAAACCCAGGCCTGGCCTGTGGCCTGTTGTATCATGGGCTGTACCGATCCTGTTTTGATGCAGGGCCGTGGGCTGACTTGGTCCTTGCTTGCCTCGTGGTACATATTTTAGGGTCCACTCTTCTCTGCTCATGAACGCGTTTCAGGATTAACTTTTTTTTGTTGTTGTTATGCACATACAGATTACCAAAAGGGGAGATAGTGTGGAAGACAAGATCAAAAAGCTCGATGCTGAATTAGCTAGATACAAAGAACAGATTAAAAAGACACGGCCTGGTCCTGCACAGGAAGCTGTTAAGGCTCGAGCAATGAGGGTCCTTAAACAAAAGAGAATGTATGTTTCTTTTCTTTTGGTTTAATATTATGTATTCAAGGCAGTTTCTCCATTGTGTCTTCAGCTTTTCAGAACAGTTGATTCAGTTTTGGCTGCATTGGATTTAGAACCTTGGGGTTGGATACTTTAATGTTTTTCGATGGCATGTCTGGGTCACTGGGTGGTGATTTTTGGTCAGGGAGAAATGAAACCAAACATTTACTCTTTAAATCTTGATTCTTTTTAAGAGTTTCTTCTACATGGAGTGAACACCTACCTCCATTTAGGATATATCCGATAGTGGATATGTGAATCATGTTATTATTTCACGATGTCGGTCGCGGTAACAACCGCAAATTGCAATTATGTACACTAGGACACAGTGACATGTCTAATGTTGTGGTTTGTTACCGCTTGTTTTATATCGGTCATATTGGTAGTCTTGGTCTATTATCGGCTTTATTAGTCTTGTATCAGCCAAACCGGAAAAATATAGTAATATACTCCGTAGTTGGTATCTGCGTTTTCGGAACCCTTTATATCAGAAGATGTCGGCGCAGGAATCTGAAAATACCTATATCACTTTATGTAACAGTCGATATGTCATGTTACGGCAAATTTTGGTCCCATGACTGGCTTGACATTTTATGGTTGTATACTTGTATGTTTAGCGTCGTTTATACTATTTATGTGATTGTTGTACTTAATATTGTGCAGGTATGAGGGGCAGCGCGATATGCTCTACAACCAAACCTTCAATCTTGATCAAGTTGCATTTGCTGCCGAGGGTATCAAGGATGCTCAACAAACTGTGAGTCAGCCTAACTCATCCTTGTTAATTTTTGCAATGGTTGTTGCAGTTATGTTTTGTTCATTGCTAGATTGGATTGCAATTAAGGTTTCGTGTACGTTATAGGCCGTCTCTACATTCTTTGCACCTTCAGATTTATAATTAACCTCTTATGTCTTACTCTTGTTGTGATGTTGTCTAATTTTTATTTGTATCTCCATCGGACATGGAACTTGCTTGTTCCCAATAATATTGGAGGCTTATAGCTATGTTTCTGTTTCCTTACAAATTTAGGTGTTTTTGTTTTTGGGTTAGATGTATAAATTATCCATTTGACATGTATTTAAAAAAGCACCTCGTTCTCACTTCAAGGTGCTTATATTTTAGGTTTATAAACAAAGTAGTGGCACTATTTACTATGAAATATTTTGCTTATCTTGATAGCGTCCAACGGAGCATCGTTCGAGTAGGTCAAAAGGGGGGAGTTTGTGTACTTTAATTGGAATGTTCTGCCTACCCCATGAGAGGTAGGAGGTTATTATAAAATAAGATTTGCTTTTTTGTGTTTATGCTGTTTATATGCCTGTGGCCTGTGATGTTTGCTATAAATCCTGATTGCTTACACGTTGTTTGATCTTGCTGAGGGTAGTTTCTTTCTGACTGTGATGTCTATTTATTTGTCTTTTTCCCAGATGACAGCGATGAAAGCTGCAAACAAGGATTTGAAAGGAATGATGAAGACAGTAAAACTTCAAGAGATAGATGTTAGTTGATTTTATCGCCTTATTTTCCGTATTATAATTTATAATTATATAACTTCTGTAAATCTTCTCTTCCACAGTTCCACTAATTCAACTATTTCTTTTCTCACTTCTAGAACCTGCAAGATGACATGATGGACTTGATGGATATGAGTAGTGAGATTCAAGAGACTCTTGGAAGAAGCTACAATGTACCTGATGACATTGACGAGGACGACCTTATGGGTGGTAAGCTCCAAAATATACGATTAATATTCATCTACCAATTTTATCAAATAGACTTGTTATAACTTATAATGCTAATCCAATCATCATTGTGTTGTAATGTTCTGTTTTGCGCAGAACTTGATGCTCTGGAGTTAGACATGGAATCTGAGAGTCAGGGAGTTCCTTCTTATCTTCAGTCTGAACCTGATATGCTGGAAGATCTCAATTTGCCATCAGCACCTATTGGGCACACACCAGTGCCAGGTGGAAGAGCCAATGTGAGCTTCTTTTTCTCCTTGTACTTGAGCCTTGTGGTTCTCTATTATTTACGAACGAGGTTTTACGTTTCTTTTTACTGCCTGACATTTTTTGTTGCTTGCTGGGGGTTAAGGAGTCTTGGGATGTTTAAGGTTACTTGAAGTAAGTTTTTGTTTTTAAATGTGCATGACTGTATGTATGCTATGTTAGTTGGCATCCTTAAAAAGTGGATCTCGTCTTGGGTTTCTCGTTCTCAGTCCTCAAACTAGATACCATCCCAACACTTTTGTCCCTGTTTAAATTGAGTGCTGTGAGTCAACCTCAACTTTGGCCATTAGTTTCTTCATATACAAGGTGGCCGTTTGGGTGACCCTCGCATAGTGTAGAAAGGAATTGGCGTACCTAGTCCCCATGGCTAATTGACAATTCCTGTACATCCTACCCTACAGTCCTACATTTGCCAAACTCAGAGTTGTTTCCCTCAGTAACATAATTCACATGAATTAGTTTTTTATATGGAATTGCAATTCCACGATCAACCAAACAACACTACTATATTGACTAATAGAGATACTATATAGTCGGTATTGATTTGAGTGCAAATGTTTTTCAAATTATCATCCAAATACTTTCTACTGTGAGAATTGATTGTCAATGTTGACAGCATTTGACCATCAAAGTGTAATGGGACAATATAAACAGG
The DNA here is from genome assembly GCA_036897335.1 of Silene vulgaris. Taxonomy (NCBI): domain Eukaryota; kingdom Viridiplantae; phylum Streptophyta; class Magnoliopsida; order Caryophyllales; family Caryophyllaceae; genus Silene; species Silene vulgaris. The sequence goes on from JAYMSF010001440.1 coordinate 5,187, forward strand.
ATTGGGAGAATATTATGTGCTTAAATTCATAAATTTGTATGACATTGCTCTATATCACTTTGTATGATTTCGTATATATATGTTACAAGTTGTGAAAATTGTTTCAACATTGCTTCGAATTACAAAAGAGCAGAATAAGCTGAAGTGGTTTTTTAAATATTTGTGTTTTGCATTCTTGTATTTGACAGTCTGAAGATGAATTGGGTTTGCCTGCCGTACCTCGTGCATCTCTTCGTGGCTAAGAGGATTCAAGCTGGTCCAAGTTACACAAATTGCTTAAAATCTTTGTACATCTGTTGTGCATAATTTTCTATGACACGTGCAAACGCCGATCTATTATTGTTAACGTTGAAGTATCATGTTGTTTGCGAAAGACTTTGGTGTACTGATTTTATATTGGTTTAAACTTTAAAGGTATATGATTTGCCCTGAAATTCTAATAAGATTATAGGACTTCAACTATCCGACTCGTGTGGAAGTCACCTCCTTTAGGTTAGTTTTGATAAAGCGATGCTCTCTTATTATGCTAGAGTTGGAGTTTAGCTCATTTGGACATGGAAGTAATTTGGCGGCTCGTTGTATAACTCTGCTGTTGCTAGAAGAGGTGAGCTTATTTAGACACAACTCACAAGGGGTAATTACTAATTACGCGGCTCATTGTAATGCTCGCTCGGGCTCTTTTTTCATTTCATTCGAGTGGTTATACTGCTTTGAATTGTATTAATGTCTGGTTACCCCATCTGAAAACCACAATTATCTTTCTGGTTGAAAATACTTCCAAAACACTTGCCAAGTCCTAAACAATTCTTCGAAACAATTTATGAACTCCGGAGAACCAGGTGGAGACGAATTTAACTTATTACCGAGTATGTCTTAGTTTAGTAATTTTCTCCCTCACTAAACCTTTCATGTCGCCCTTGCCGTCGTCTTTATGAGCTACTATTGGAATGTATCATTTCCTCCTATTATGAGGTCAGTTTTTGTTCAAAAAATTACCAAGAATTCTCCTTCCGTCGGTGAATTTTCCCGTTTGCAATTTCCCAATTGATTTCTAGCTTAAAGAATCCCTAGGCTCTCTCTTACGATTTCGCAATTCACCAACAACTTTATTAGTATTCAATTCAGCAAAATTACATCCAAATGAACATGATTATTATTACCAGTTGATATCAATTTTTGATTATTAAAGCTAGAAATCAATTGGGAAATAGCGAAACCGGAAAATTGACCGACAAAAGGAGAGTTTTTGCTAATGTTGCCATGGAGAATAAAATCATAAACTCCCTTTGTGCCGGAGGGAAGGTTAAAGAAGCTGAGACGATTTTCAATAGTTTAAAAGACAAGCACCCTGTCACCCGCCACTTTTTCGGGTTTGGGAATTGCCCGACTTGTCCAATCGTGCTTTGGCCGAGTGGCACAAGCCTCATTTCGTACTAGCAAAAAGTCAGGGCGTGACAACCCGGATAATTTTTCTGTTATGGATAATTTTTGTCATGGATGCAATTTTATTAGAAATGGAGAGGGGAGAATTCATAAAGCGAATAGATGTATTATTGATAATTCGTTCGTTGTGCTTTGATACAATGACTCAATCGTATATATAACCAAATACTCTAGCCTAGAATATAATCTAGAATATTCGATAATATCTCATTTATTCTATGACATATTACGATGTCATATTCCTAAATTACGATATGTCGATATCTCGACATATTCCAACACGATACCGTAATCTCCTAACAAATTTTGTGTACTCTCGGCGATTTTAAAAGGGCACCATGTGTGTTTGATAGTTGGATAAATAGAGGGTTGGTTGGTTCCGGATGCATTGTGTACACTATAATGACGAATGGGCATTTGATCATTTTGAGGACATGAAGCGTAGAGGCGTTACCCCTGATGCCATTAGTTACACTGACTGTTTTACTCGATGGTCATTTGAAATCTAGCATGAAGAAGTCCTCTTCCCCAAAAGTTTCTATCAGGAAAAAAGCCGCTACAATAATAGAATCAACAATCAGAAATGAGATGGTCAGCAATAAGGTTGGCTTGCTTTTACAACATTTTGCACCGGAGAATTTGAAGCGTGGGTGGAATTGAGAGTGTATTTACACACGGCGTCTCACCATTTTAAACTTTGAATGAGCTTATTGTTACCGAATCTCTGCATTGGTTTGCATGTTTTCGGCACTATAGAACAGATTCAATTGGATATGTTCGAATGGTAACATCAAAATTGATCGCTAGCTATGAAATTTCGGAGCTGTTCTTGATAGAATTCAATGGTGGAGTATTTTATTAATCAGAGTTTGCAATATATACAGCGTACAACATTCTAGAACATATCACATAATTATTTGTTTCCTAATACAAGGGCTATAAAATAGGAACAATAACTACAAAATATATGCAATATCAAAACAGAATATTTACATATTCTAACATTCCCCCGCAGTCGAAGCGGGAGGAGGACGAATGCTGAGACTGGAGCGGAAGTCATCAAAGAGAGGCCGAGGGAGGCCTTTAGTAAAAATATCAGCATATTGGTATCGGGATGGAACGTGTAGAACATGGACTTGACCAAGAGCAACCTTCTCGCGGACAAAGTGAATGTCCATCTCGATATGTTTTGTTCGTTGGTGATTAACTGGATTGCCGGAGAGGTAAATGGCGCTCACATTATCACAATAGACTATAGTGGCTTTTTGAATAGGGCAATTTAGCTCAAGAAGTAAATTTCGAAGCCAGCAGGACTCGGCTACTACATTAGCAACCCCACGATATTCCGCTTCTGCACTAGAACGAGAAAGAGTAGGTTGCCGTTTTGAAGACCAAGATATCAAATTATCACCCAAATACACACAGTAGCCTGATGTCGAACGACGAGTGTCGGGGCAGCCCCCCCAATCCGCATCACTGTATGCGGTCAAGGACTGTGTCGAGGAGGCAGTAAGGTGAAGGCCGAAATCTTTGGTGCCTTGGATGTACCTGATCACGCGTTTTAGGGCAGCTAGATGGGCAGCACGAGGATCGTGCATGTGTAAGCAGATTTGTTGCACCGCATACGAAATATCAGGCCGCGTAAACGTTAGGTACTGAAGTGCACCAGCAAGAGATCGAAAAAGGGTCGGGTCATCTATTTTGGGACCAGACTCAGCGCCTAATTTGGCTTTGGTGTCAACCGGTGTGCTAGCAGGTTTACAAGTAGCCATTTTAGCCCGAGAGATTATTTCATTCGCGTACTTCCGTTGATGTAAAAATAGCCCGTTCTTGTGACGAATAGCGGAAATACCAAGAAAATAATTTAACGGTCCAAGGTCGGTCATATGGAATTCAGACCGTAGAGTACCAATAATAGAGTCCCGTAGGGTGTCAGACGAGGCAGCAAGTATTATATCGTCAACATACAAGAGTATATAAGCGACATGTAGACCTCGTTGATAGACAAATAATGAATTATCGGACCGACTGTGACTAAATCCGATAGTGGAAACGAAAGATGCAAACCTGTTATACCATGCCCGGGGTGCCTGCTTGAGACCGTATAACGATTTCTTAAGGAGGCAAACGTGATCAGGATAGCTACGGTCACGAAATCCGGGAGGCTGGTGCATGTAGACGGTCTCAGCTAAATTACCGTGAAGGAAAGCATTTTTAACATCCAATTGATGGATGGGCCATTTCTTAGATACCGCAATGCTTAAGACCGTACGAATGGTGGCCGGCTTCACCACTGGGCTAAATGTCTCGTCGCAATCAATACCAACCTGCTGAGACCTGCCATTGACAACAAGTCGAGCCTTATACCGCTCTAAGTCACCGTTAGATTTGAATTTATGTTTAAAAAGCCAAATGCACCGTGTCACATTAGCATCCTTTGGACGTGGTACCAAGACCCAAGTCTTATTTTTAATAAGAGCGTCGAATTCGTCGGTCATGGCCTGTTTCCAATTTGGGTCTTGTAGTGCGGTGATGGGGCTTTTTGGGACGGGTGACAGAGTGGTTATGGCGGAGAGATTAAGCATGTTTCTGGGCTTGAAAATGCCATGCTGGGCTCGGGTCGTCATTTGTGGCGAGGTTTCAGGGACCGTGGCCTGGGTTGCAGGAATAGGGTCCGGGTTAGGAGTGGGAGAGGGTGACGGGACAGGGGACTGAGGAGGGGTCTCGGCATTTGGGGTGTGCGGGACAGGGGACCGAGAGGGCGACTCAGTGTGAGGGGTGGTGGTAGCCGGGTGTTGGAGTGTGTGGAGCAGGTGTGTCGTGTATGGTGACGGGTCACTGTTGTCCAAAAACGTGTAAGACGAAGGGGAATGGGTACCTTGGTTAGCAAACGGGAAGACAGACTCGTTGAAGGTAACATGTCGAGCCACAATGGTCTTACGGGAGGACAAGTCGTAGCATAAGTAGCCACGATGATTGGACGGGTAACCAATAAAGACACACGGCGTAGTACGGGCGTCCAGTTTGTGTATGCTGGAATGGGGAAGATGTGGGTAACATAAGCACCCAAATATACGGAGATGGGTATAAGAGGGTGTCTTGTGGTACAGACGAGAGGTTGGGGTTGCCATTTTGGTAGCGGTGCTCGGAAGTATATTATGGAGGTAGGTCGCCATAGCTAAGGCATAATGCCACATGGTAGGGGGAAGGTGAGCGTGGAGAAGAAGGGTACGGATAATGTTGTTGAGTGTACGTATTTTGCGCTCGGCCTTACCATTTTGTGGGGAAGTATGGGGACAGGAGAGACGGAAAATCATACCCTGGCGTTTGAAGAATTCGTGAAATGAGGAGTTGTCGAATTCACGACCGTTATCACATTGCATGGTTTTAATGAGGCGGTTAAATTGAGTTTTAATTAGATTATGAAAATTGGTAAAAATGGAGAACACTTCAGATTTATGTTTAATCGGGAAGGTCCACACAAAGTTGCTATAATCATCTAATAACAAAATATAGTACCGATGACCCATCGAACTCAAAACAGGTGACGTCCACAAATCACTATGAATTATATCAAATGCGGATAAAGTATGATTTAAAGAAGACGAAAAAGGAAGCTTAATATGTTTTCCGAGCTGACAAGAGTGGCAAAAATTGTCTTTCAAAGAACCACACGAAATACCATTATTATTGCGTAAAATAGAAAAAATTGCCGGTCCGGGGTGTCCTAACCGGTTGTGCCAAGTAGGAGCGGAAACGGCTGTGAGAGCTTGAGGTGATGCGGTTTTGGTGGGTGACGAGTCAAGAAGCGGGTATAGATCACCCGTACTACTGCGTCTCAAAATTTGTTTCCCCGTCTGCAAGTCCTTCACAGTAAAACCAAAGGGATCAAATTCAACAGACACATTATTATCAGTGGTTAGTTTACGGACGGAGACTAAGTTTTTGATAATATTTGGGACATGAAGGACATTTTTTAAGACAAGGGGAGGTATGTTTTTCGCACCACAGCCCAATATTGGAATCTCAGAGCCATTACCAACAGTTATCCTACGATTACCGCTCAAATTAAAATAAGAGGAGAGTGTACCTTCGTTTGATGCCATATGCGATGTTGCACCCGTATCCAAATACCAGTTTTCATCCGGTTGTTGCAGGGACAGAGTTTGCATTGTAGCTGCCAATTCAGTCGGTACCAATGCTCCTTGAGGAGCCCCAATCATTGGTGATTGAGTCAGAAAAGCGGCCTGAGGTCGAGGGCCCAGCACTCCCTGTCCACGATTAGCAGCCGGTGCCCAGCCAGTAGTTGGGTAAGGGCACGGTGGAGCAGTCCATTGCTGCTGCTGCTGCCACGGTGGAGAAGTCAGAGGGACCCACGTCCATGCCGGTTGACGCGCGTTTGGCGTCTGTTGCTGCTGACCGTTCTTGCCATTGTCACGGTTCTGGTAAGACCCCCCTCCTCCACTGTTTTTGCCACCACGATGATGCTTGCCACGACCCCCTTTCTTCTGATTACTATTCTGATTGTTGCGATTAGAGGAGTTATCAGAGGAACGAGTCGAGGCATCACCACGGTTGTCAGATTGGGTAGAGAGGAGAGCAGACTCGGGTGACTTGTTCTGTCGTGCTTCTTCTAGGGTGAGCATAGAACGGGCTTTGTAGAACGGCGGCAGAGGGTCTTGTTGCTGGATGTGAGTAGCAATAGTATCGTAACCCTTCGATAATCCAGCGACAAGACGGAGCACTAAGCGCTCCTCGGTAACAGGAGCCCCAACATTGGCGAGTTGATCAGCCAACATTTTTAACGCCTGACAATAGGACGAGACATTGGGATAGCTATCCATTTGAATTTGAGAAAATTCTTGCTCGAGATATACGGCACGGGAATTCTTATTGTCGCTAAAAATATCCTTCAATCGATCCCAAGCTTCTTTAGCCGTTGCACCCGGCTTGAGAATCGTATGAAGGAGATCGAGAGAGATCGTGCTGTAAATCCACTGTTTCACGATGGCGTCGAGACGGGTCCATTGTGCATCCTTGTTAATAACCGTTCCCTTTGGCGGCTCAATGTGATCTGCCACATCGAAAGCATGAGCAGCGTTCAGGAACAGTTCCGCCCAAGAAGCATAGTGGACGTTTTCCATCTCAAGGGTAATTTGGACATGATTTTTGATGTTTGAGACGGAGAAAGCCGGGTGAAACGGAGTGGTTTTAGAGGCGTCGCTACCACCAGTCATGGTGAAGAATCAGGGGCGGGCTCTACTGTGAAGAAGAAGGAAAGAGAAAGAGGAGAAAGAAGATGATTTGAGAGAACGATGATCGGAATTAGGCTGATACCATGATAGAATTCAATGGTTGAGTATTTTATTAATCAGAGTTTGCAATATATACAGCGTACAACATTCTAGAACATATCACA
>JAYMSF010001441.1:0-12045 GCA_036897335.1 Silene vulgaris
CTCCCCTTCCCCTTCCCCTTCCGCCTCTATCCCTTCCCTCCATCACTTTTCCCCTTCCCCGTCTATTCCTTCCCCCCACCCCTTTTCCCCTCCTACTTCTGTTTCCAATCAAAGCCTTAAAGTTACTCAATGTTCTGCAGGGCAAAATTACAAGATGCCTGGACTCGGGATAGTGACTGCTTATTTACGTCATGAAAAGAAGCTATTGGAAATATTAAAATAGCTGTCCACAATTTATGGCTGATAATCAATTATTTGTATCGGACCCTTCCCTGACCGATACAGATCACTCTCTTCTCATTGGGCAAGAGTTCCCTGATGTCGAAACTTGTCGTAGAGCTCTAAAGGATATTGCTATAGCATTACACTTTGACCTTCGGATAGTAAAATCGGACCGAAGTCGGTTTATAGCAAAGTGCTCCAAAGAGGGGTGTCCATGGCGCGTGCATGTTGCAAGATGTCCAGGTGGGCCTAAATTTTCAATTAGAACCCTAAATCCGGAGCACACTTGTGAAGGAGTTCGTGATCTCCATCATCAACAGGCCTCAATTGGTTGGGTTGCTCGATCTGTTGAGGCCCGAATACGTGACAATCCACAGTACAAGCCCAAGGAAATTTTACAGGATATCCGTGAACAACATGGAGTTGCCGTGTCTTACATGCAAGCTTGGCGTGGGAAAGAACGTAGTATGGCTTCCCTACATGGAACTTTTGAAGATGGGTATCGTCTTCTTCCTGCTTATTGTGAGCAAATTATGAAGACTAATCCAGGAAGCATTGCCACTGTTGTTGCAACTGGTCAAGAAAATTGTTTCCAAAGACTTTTTGTTTCTTTCCGAGCATCAATATATGGCTTTCTTAATGCGTGCAGGCCACTTTTAGAACTCGACCGAGCACATCTTAAAGGAAAATACTTGGGAACCCTTCTTTGTGCATCAGCCGTTGATGCTGATGATGCACTGTTTCCTCTGGCAATTGCTATTGTCGATGTAGAAACCGAGGAAAACTGGATGTGGTTCGTATCAGAGTTGCGCAAGCTTTTGGGGGTGAATACTGAAAATATGCCTCGGCTTACAATACTATCTGAAAGACAGAGAGGCATTGTTGAAGCAGTTGAAACACATTTCCCGAGTGCTCACCACGGATTTTGTCTCCGATTTATCAGTGAAAATTTTCGGGACACGTTTAAGAACTCAAAGTTGGTAAATATCTTCTGGAATGCGGTATATGCACTTACTATAGCCGACTTTGAGAGTAAAATATCTGAAATGTTAGAGGTTAACCAAGACGTGATGCTGTGGCTTGAGCAATACCCTCCTCAGCTTTGGGCAGTTGCACATTTTGAGGGAGTCAGATATGGTCACTTCACTTTGAGCATCACAGAATTGTTATACAGTTGGGCACTTGAATGTCATGAGCTTCCTGTTGTTCAAATGATGGAACATTTTCGCCGGGAAATGGTAACATGGTTCGAAGTGAGGCGGGACACGGGCATGAGATGGAACTCGATCCTAGTCCCCTCGGCCGAGAAGAAGATTGCTGAGGCAATTGCAGACGCCCGTTGTTATCAAGTGCTACGAGCAAATGAGGTGGAGTTTGAAATAGTATCGAGCGAACGCACAAATATCGTGGACATAAGCACCCGCGTTTGCTCTTGTCGTCGCTGGCAAGTTTATGGGATACCTTGTGCTCATGCTGCTGCTGCCCTAATCTCTTGTGGGCATACTGCCCAATTGTTCGCCGACCCTTGTTTTACGGTGATTGGCTATAGAGAAGCTTATTCTCAGATGATATTCCCAGTTCCGGATAAAAGCCAATGGATTGATCCAAGTGATGGAATATCAGATGGTGGAGGCTCCGGGGGCGATATAGTAATCCGCCCACCAAAAACACGCCGCCCACCAGGGAGACCAAAGAAAAAGGTGTTGCGTGTCGAAAATTTGAAGCGGCCTAAGAGGGTAGTTCAGTGCGGCAGGTGCCATATGCTAGGCCATTCTCAGAAGAAATGCACATTGCAGCTCTAGTTCATGCTTTCAATATACTTCTCTGTACAAAAGTCTACCAATCTTGTATCCCACCATGTTGAATGTAAACATAACTTCTAGATTACATAATTCCATCTCTTTCGGTCTCTTGCCGCAAACGTGCGTTCTTTAAATTCATTCAGTGTTATTTTTACCTTGCCTACAAATTTTTCAGTAGTGATTAGCCACTCCTTAGTCCTTACTCCTTACATTACAGTGTCGAGTGTATTCATTTAACAAAGGGGAGCAGAGGGGAATGTCACAAAATTAAGGGCCTGGATGTCTAAAATTTGCCTCATAACTCATGCACCGAGGGTCTCGTTAGCCATAAAACATCGGGAAGCAGTATTATCCGCGCGTCCGTTTAATATTCCGTATAGATTGTCACCCCTTGTATTATTTGAGGGACAAAGTTTGACAAGATTAGCAAGACATCAGATGGACCACATGATCGCAAATTGGATTACCGGTGGTGCTTACAAAGTTACAGGGCCTAGCTTGCTGGCTAATGAAATTTGACAATTGTAAAACAGCTCAACAACAGAACCATCGAAGGTCATAGAAGAGTGAGTTTTCATTCAATGGTATTGTGAACAATATTTTTTGAATGTAGTGGCTGAACAATAGCGTGTATCAAAGCCAGTCTTGGCATTAGTGTACATCAAATTTGGTGTGTACGAGTTACTCGTCAAAAACTTAACAAAAAGAAAGATTGGTCCTGAGCTTTGTAGTTGTCTGCAAATTCTGGTAGTAGTGTCTTGCTAGTTAAACATGTTTGGAAGAGGTCTTTTAGCCATGAATGCATCCACCATCTGAACGACAAAAACAAGAATGTCAGAGAAGGTAACTCGGGCACGAGCTCCACCAGCAACCTTTTAGCATCAAGACTTTTTAACCATCATAATAATTCGGATCTTCAAATTTTATGACAAATGGGTAAAAGAATGCAAGACAAGGTAATTGATAACTAGGAATATAAAAGGGGTTTTAGACTGTTGGTGCCGAAAATGACAGATTTGGCTGCAACAATAATAGAACATAAATTTTGCATCATGCCAACGACAAAGACCACACAAATTACAGAATAAAACTGTCTTTACAGTGTGTGATGGTCATACACTAATTAACAAGACAGGCCATTAAGACTAGCGGGTTAATAGGTAAAACAAGGTCCTTGTAGTTTGTATCAAATGAGTGAACTTATTTTTGTCAACAGGCTATGATGAACTGATTACAGTGTTACTTGTAGGCTTGAGGATACATGGGACTCATGGAGAAAGAGCCCCATATAGGCCTTTGGAGTCCTGACTCTTGGGACCCCACAAGTTTTATATAAATGACTAATATATTGCAAGCTTTTCTAATCAGAAATTATTTTTGATTGAAGACCTATTAGTAAGAAAAGGAAAATGCCGATGAGTCTCAAAATGAACCCATTTTTCGGAATTTCTGGCTCCGAGTTAATTAATGGGGTTATAAGTCGATGCTATCTATTGCCCATGTTTCGCATATCTCCTCTGAATGCACTAACAATCAAAGGACAACAACCAGAATACCAGATGGGCATTCGTTCCCCTTACACAGTAGGAGTCATGATCATGCAACCCAAGCCTTAACATAAATTAAACCAAACTTAAAATCCAGAGTTCTTAAAAAAATTGCTGTTCTTGAGTTGCAATGAGTAGAATATTTAGTCAAGTTCCGAACAGATAGCATAAATCACTGGCAAAGTAAAGAGATATACCCTATAATATTCAATGGATAAGAGAACGAAAAGGTGTTGAATAAAACTGACCTCATCAGTGACAGCAGCCCGAGCTCGACGATGTCTTTCAACCACCTCTGTCAAAACTTCAGTAAGGCGCTTCTTTACCTCACCAGTCAGCAAGCGGCCAGCACCATATTCCTACAGGAGTCGACTTATCAATTTAACACAAACGAAGTAACCAGGTAAAAGAGACAATTGTGAAGAACACACGTATAATAGTAATAGTGTCACATTATCTCACCGTTTTTATGTGTTCAAGTTCAGCATCATCCTCCAGGAAAAAGCCAAGATATTTGACAGGTATGTCTACCTGGTCAATAGTAAGAAAAACATAACATCAAATTTGAGATTTGACACAGCAACAAAAAACGCGAAGCAACTGGTACTTAATCAGGCAGAGGCGGCATCTTCAGCAGTCATCCTCAAAATTTAATAGGATCACAACATGCTTCACAAGGTTACGTTGTGTATCTATCGATGGTGTGGGACATTCCTAAATCATAGCAGAAGAGGTAATAATCTACAAACATGTACATGGAAGAATTCCCAGTAGACTTAGTTATCAAACAAACAAGTAAACAGCCACATTGGTCAGAGAGCTTGATTATCATCTGGAGACGCAGATTCACAAAGAACTATATCAGGGCTTCTTCCACAAAAAGCATCATATAGAGGTTCAAAGTGCTCACTCTGTACTAATTTGAAACACGAGTTCCGAAGTTGCGAAAGGTGTAAGGATCAATATAATCATCTAGATTCATTCTCAGAAAATCACACAAGATGAACTTCATAATACCTCTAGATTGGCACCATATTTTCTGTGCTTCTCTATGGAATCTTGCCCACCTGAGAAAGCATACCGATTCACCTGCACCAGAGAAAAGAATGCAAAAAGGTTGTCTTAGTTACCCGGCCTCCAATTCAAACTGTTTTTTTTTCCATTATAGCCGATTTAAAGTCCGAAGTCATTTTGGACTACAGCTTTGCATTGTTGTCTATAATGGTTTTTATCACATACAACAAGAAGTTCTCCACACTGCATGAATATTTCATCTCACAATTTCTCATTCCAATTACTTATTTTTAGATACTTGACTGACATCAAGTTACATGCATAAGCTGGGACTTACCTACACTTGCATATGCATATAGCAATCAGTTTTGATAGACGACGCCTACTTGTACCTATGAAAGACCGTTTAGCAGATACAGAAATAGATAAACAATAATCAAACAGAAAGCTTCATATTTACTGTACTCTAGGCGCTCTAACAGAATCATTTACACATCTGACAAGAATTTATTCTGTCCATCCCCACCCCTCCAAAACCGATACATAAGAATAAATTAACTGCAATCATGTCTCAGCTAAATGCCCCAAAATTAATATTAAGAATAGCATGCTTAGGTAAGTAGGAATTGGCCCGAAGTTATACCTTGTTCTTGATATCTTTTGCAGAATCAGTCACATATATCGCAGAATTAGGATCACTGGCCGACATTTTCCCAGTGTCACCCTGCAACATAAAACATGTTCTTAATCTTGTCAGAAAAAGAAAAAAAATATAATTGATTAATCAGGAGATTAACTATGCTTAATAGGAATAAGAAAAAGTGCACGAAGTATAGTGCACCGTAAAAAATAACACTCATTTTATGTAGCAGATAGACTAAGATAGTAGGGTACGATAAGCCCAAACAAAAGAATCGAGAATATGACAATTCAGAGCATAGGGGCATAATTACCTCACTTTATATAGCAGATAGACTAAGATAGAAGACTAAGATATAAAGCCAAAGAAAGGATCGAGAGTATGTTGTTTTAATACTTTAGAGAATCAGCGCATAATTACAGGGACATTGTCCTTGGCCCATACGCCAAACACAAAGTATTTACTAAAGCCCACAAGAAGAATTCAATCAACATGCGATCACCTATGAGTTTCTGATACCCTCATTGTCCTAATTACTACTCGTACTATATAATTTAATTTAAAGAAACCACAATTTATTAGTTCTTTAACCAATTACTTAGATAGTTACCTGAAGGGCTGGAAAGAAGGAAGACTCAATCAGAGCAGGTTTCTGATATCCTAACCGTGGAGCAACATCTCTAGTCATTCTGAAGTAAGGATCCTAAAACAAGATTTTAACACACATGAGAGACGATATACAAGTGTCAGCAGGGAAAAAATCATACACTATGGTCAGTGTGAACAGAAAATAATCACAGTGATATATTTAGAATAATTCGAACGATGAAAGTAGCTTATGCAAGACACTGCCCCCTATTAGCCTACGGAACTTCAGATCAGGGTGTGACAATTCAAAAGCTCAGTTACAAGTTACAACTGATAATGAGCAATTCATTTCTAAACCAGAAAACTGTCATTCACACAATAGGCCAAAAAAAAAAAGGCCGAAATACCAGCTAATAATAAAACAAACAGGCCAATCTTGCAATCAACCCGACTTTAGCTTATGCCAGCTATTGTGAATCAATATCATTCTCAAACTAAAAGATTTTAAACTTTTTGGTCACAGATTGACAAGAAAGATGTAGCGCAAGTGACAAAAAAAATCAAAACAAAAAGGGAAAAAAAGAGCAAGTCAAAAGCAGTGATTAGCTAAAACTCACTACAGCACTGCGCCATCAGATAGATAAGAAAGATCAACCTGATCAATTGCACAAGGAATCAAACAGCGAAGTTTATCTTGGCCCGCGAACAGGTGAGGGAAAGTACTGGGAAATGCAGGAGCCGCCTGCATAAACACAACAATTAAGTAGGAATGTAATGAAAAACTCAGCCATTGTTAAATGATTAAATGAAAACTAAGTTCAGAGTTCAGAAGACAGGCTCAAGTTGAAAAAAAAAAAGATTAAATTGACCAAAAGCTCGTGCAGATATAACGGAAGGGTCAAGCGTAGTACTGAAGGATCGAGAAATCATCATCAGTCCTAAGAATGCGTGTGTACAAAAAAATTACCTCTACTGAAGGGAAAGAGATTTTGCCAATGTGATCTTCATTAGTAAAACCAAAAATACCAACAACCTGAAGACAACAATACAATGCTAAATATATAATATAAGTTAAAATGCAAGAACATTAAGAATAGCAATGAAATCAATGGTTTATGCCTTATCTTTCGTTTATGGAGCAAGTACCTTATTGTAGGTGACACACTTAGATATCCTGATCAAATTCTTGTAGAACGCACTGCAAAAGAAGCAAGGGTCTAGTTCAAAATATACCATTTCATAGAATAAACAGATCATACACCATTTTTCCATCCTATACTTATCAGTTTAAACAACATTTTATACCTAAGATCAACCACCTCATACTCTTATATGACATGTATACTTCTCATATGCTTTATGGTTAGTGGCTTTTAACAAAAGTTGGAATAGATAGATCATCCACTCCATATAAATATATAATGAATCACCAAAATGTAAAAAATGGCACATTTTGAAAGATGAGTGTTATATTTACCTGTCCATATGAAGGAAATCCGTGAATATGAAGGTCCTGGAAATGTCAAAACCACATGCAATAATATCTTTAGCGTTCTCCCGAGCAAGTCTAATGCTCTCCTCCACGGACAAGTCCTTCCACATACATTTTTCATCATCTGTTAATTGAATCACCAAAGGAACCTTAAAAACATCCTGCAGATACCTGCATCCTTGAACTATCAATAATGACAAAAACTGTGAAAGCAGTTCGAAAATCCAAATCGCATTAGCTTTCACATTATAAAATATACTGAAACAGAGATAGTAAACAAAAAGGGAATGTTAAAAAAAATCACTTCTAGATTAACATCAACTTCCGAAATCCAAGTACTCGAGGCGCATCATCACACATTGCATGAGTGGGTCACTGGTCAACTCATTGGAATTTCGACACTTCCCAGCGATTAAAGATAAAGCATCAGTATACTGAGTATAGTCAAGAGATATGTTGCAACATGGTAAGAGCAAATTTCCTCCTTTTTTCTTATTCCTTTTTTTTTCTATTAACAAATGAAAAATACACTAACAAAACATCAGAAAGGCAGCTACAAAATATTCAACATGTCCATCAAGCATAAGCTTAGTAACAGCCGCCTATACATAGAATCATTTACCGATGCACACCTACTCATACACATCAGACTGAAATTTCCGTGCATTTCTATGCAAGCTTACACACTTGTGACACTGTCAACTTAAAAAGAGGTTATTTCAGTTATTATCAAACTTCAAATGAGCGACAATCTCATCACTTCCTGATGCCTCCTAGCTGTCTACCACAACCTTGAACCTAAACTCACACACATTACACACCCACCCCTCTCATCCATTATGTTCTGTTTTCCGTAAAACAAGTTAAGAACATCCCAAATCGCTACAATAACATAGCCGTAGCCTGTAGCTCCCACAAATTTCAGGATAAGGGCATCTGATGTTACAGAGGCTGTTTCCCAATCAAAGACCGTTCTATATCTCTAGGGCGAAATTTTAGTTTAAAAAAGCGCACCTGGAGTGCACTTGAGGCATGCCTTGGATGACGCACTAGGTACCAACTAAAACGCTTCGGTGCATTTTAGGCGCGCCTTATAGTTAAGTCTCAGCTAACGAGGCTAACAAATTCGCACTCTTCTAGATTTCAATTATGTCATATCTTTTACCCACTATTCCAAACTTCTATTCCTTTACATCGTGTTAGGCAACTTCAAAATCCTAAAAAGGCAATGTTGGCCAAAATTTTATTCCGAAAATACAAATTTGTTGCCAAAAATAGCGCGCTTCAAGTCCAAAAGGCGCGTCTATTCGCCTTGCGCCTCTTCAAACTAAGGTTGAAGAGTGCCAAATATCTTTTAAATTCCTCACTAAAGTAAAAATAGCTCCGATCATTGAAAAACAATCTCGACAGTAAGCCAACCAAGTAAACACTATATCATAATCATAAGTTCTTAACAATCTCGAGCTATACAATAAAAACACGGCGACAAGTTACCTCAAACCATTACTCAGGAAGATTAAAAAAATAACCACAAGATAGACGCTGTTTCCGAATGACTCGAAATAAAAACTACAGCAAAAATTGCAATATATAATTACTACTCAAATAATAATCAGCAAAACAGAGAAAGAAAATTACTTAGTAAACATAAAGGGAACCAAATGGCCCAAATGCAACGCCTCCGATGACGGTCCACGTCCGGTATAGAGATAAAACTTCTCCCCTTTCTCGTACGCATCAAGTATATCATTAAAATCCCTAAATTCAAACAAAAACAACATTAATCAATCAATGAAAACAACGAAACCTAATTACTCTACAAAATCAAAAAGAGATAATTGAATACCGGTGAGCAAAGAAGACTCCACGGCGAAGAAAAACGTGAGGAAGGCGGCCGGTAAGGCGATGAACGCGATCAATTAGGGTTTGATCGAGGCGTTGACAGCCGAATTTGTCGATTAATTTGTCGTAATCGATTTTAGCGCCTTTTCCGGCGACTTCCCATGGTGTAACTACTTGTTCTTCTTCAAGGTTGTCTGCGACGTTTGACGGCGTCGTATTGGTGGCGTTTACGTCGGCGTCGGCGGACATTGTTGAGGTGGAGGAGGTTGGTGAGTGTGTGGAATGGTAATGGCGGCGGTGGTAGAAGAGTAGAGGGAGTGTGTAGTTTTGTTTTGGGAATGGAGGTTTGTTTGGGATGGGGTTTTTGGTTTTTACTGTGGTAACTAGTCTAGTAACGGTGTAGTAAATTTTCTCGTTTTGATGACAAAGAAACTTCAGGCACTGCATTTTTAATCACGCTGCGTTTCTTGTAAGCCTTGTATATACGGGCATACGGCAAGTCTCTAAACTACGTAAAGTAGGTAGGGTTGTCAATTGTCATTGAGGTAGGACGGGGGAGGTCCGGACTCGGAAGTAGACCCGACTTAATAAGGCTGACCCGAAATCCGGAAATGACCCGAAATATATGACCCAAAAGTGACTCGATAGACCTGACTTGAAAGTGATCGGACATAAAGTAACACGAAATGACCCAATTGACCAAAATGACTGAATTAATGCAAAATCATGACATGAAATGACCCAAACAACCCAGAACGACCTGACTCAAAATGACCCGATCTGAAGTAACCTTGCTCGAAAGTGACCCGATAAATTATTGACCCAAAATTACACGATCCAAAGTGATCGACCCAAATCCGGCCCGACTAACCCATTTACCAGGGTTATGT
Source organism: Silene vulgaris (assembly GCA_036897335.1). NCBI lineage: Eukaryota > Viridiplantae > Streptophyta > Magnoliopsida > Caryophyllales > Caryophyllaceae > Silene > Silene vulgaris. The sequence continues at coordinate 10,038 of JAYMSF010001441.1, forward strand.
GGTTCCTCTTTGGTCTATTCCGGTCAGAAAACAAAGCCCACTAAAATATGGCTTGTTTGGTGGTGGGCACAAATCAGTCAAACGTGATCAATCCACACATGATTTTCAATGGGCCTAATTGAACTGTAATTCAGCTCGAATGGGTCCTGCTCAACTTGGGTTCGACCCAAAATTGCTTCAAAAGTCATACTCCTACAAGCTTTTTTACCAAAGAGAATAAGAGTTAGCTCAGGTAAGAGCTTTCTTACCCCAGTGATAAAGTTAGGGTTTGATTCTTACCGCGACATAGTACGTTCATTTGCCGCAAGTAAAAAACAAGCTTTTATTGAACGGATAAACAAAATATGACAATGCATAATTAAACACCAAGTTTGATTAGATTACGGCATTTTCACCAAGTATTTGTTTGGTTGCCCATTCTAAAAAAAATCTCATGAATTACAAATAAGGACTTTTCAACTCTTCATAATAAAAGAGTGAGATTACCTAACTCCTAGGTAATTGCAACTCTTGTGTAATTGAATTCCTATAAATAGTTTATAACCAAACATATTTGCTAAATTCACATGAATTTTATGTGGGAATTTAATTCTCATGAATTCGATATTTCTATATATTTCAATTACCTTATTACTATATCTTTATTTCATAGTAGTAACCCATACAAGATATTAAATAATTCCAACGGTTTTATTAGATACACCTTATTAATTTCATACTTTCTTCATCATTTGGACTTTCCTTAACTGGCTCCTTTTATAGAGTGATAATGATTGCTTTATGTACATGTTAGATAATACTTAATTCATTTTAAGTTTAATAATATAAACGTTTTAAGAGAAACTTAATAAATAATTGCAAGCAATGATTAGAATATAAAATAGGAGTATAGTCTTTCTTCCCTAAAAAAGAGTTAAAGAAGTGTGACTTGAGATCGATAATCATACAAGTAGTCAGGCTTAAAAAGCAGGTAAATGCATATAATTGCTCATTCGGGGATCATATAAAGTCAAGCTCACACCTGACGACTCCAGATTTTCAACTAGAACATGGAGAGTATATCTCATTCATTCATTACTTTATCAAAGCAGTAACTCAATCTAGAGCTTCTTCATTTTTTATCTCTAATTTTTTTGACGATACGGATTTTATTTCGAAATGATTGCAAGGACTTGATGAGGTGAAAGAGAAATGCGAAACCCATGTAATTCTCTCAATATGAGTGTACCACATAGATAAAAGAGGGTGTTGAGTCCTCCGCATTGAGCTTATATAAGTAAGTCTATTATGTATTAGACCGATCGATAAGCAAGTGAGGTTTCATCCTAAAACCAATTGATGATATGAGGAGTAGCCCAGTTACTTGTAAGCTACTTCATTCACTATTATTCTACCAATTTGGAACAATGCCCCTCACGCACATATGGGACGAGACCTCAACAGATGAGAAAGTTTACCACGTTATAAGTTAAGACTCTAAAAAGCTACTTCATCTATTGCCAATTAATTTTAGAATAGAATCGCGTTAGACTTATGAAATACTCACTCGTTATTTTGAATGTGTAGCATATGCCCGTTTGCATACCATTTCACACAATTAATAGACTATACCACTAGATGTATTACAACTGCTGGTTAAGAATCTGAACCCTGTACTAATGTTTCCGAGTTTTGTTTTAAAGAATCTGAGTCATACTGTAAAGTATCTGAACTCACCTACTTAAACATAAAAAAAGAATAAATTTTGAAAAAAACTAAGAAAAACTACACATAAACTCGAATAAATGTATGATGATTGTACCATGCTTACAACTGAAGGTATAATAGTATTTACATTTCACATGGTATTAGTGCCTAGGACTTCCTACCTACCATGTTCAATTTCTTGTAATCTAAACAATGTTGATGGTGGAAACTTTGAATAATTTTACTATCACAAATTCTCATTTGTGACGGACACTATCCGTCACAAATGAGTGACGGATACCATATTCTCTCACAAAATACC
>JAYMSF010001442.1:0-12042 GCA_036897335.1 Silene vulgaris
TATTTTATAATCTTATTTGCTTTTTGAAAAGTATTATATTTAGTTAGACTCAAAAGGTGATAAAGTAAAAATAATATAATGACAAAACGAGCTCGATTCGAACTCGAGCTCCAATTTTTTAGGCTCGACAAGCTTTGAGCCGAGCCCGAGATAGATTGGCTCGTTTACAGCCCTAGGGCATGTAATTTAGTCAATAGTCAGTCTGGGAGGAAGTGAGGAACTTGGTGAGATTGATGTTCTTCTGAGGTTGGCCTGATGGTTAATTCTTTGGCGTCTCCTATTGTTTATAGTTTTATAGAGCTACAATTAGTGATAGATTTCTGTTTTAAGGATTTATTTTATTCCACCTTTTGCTTTACATTTATTTTTGGTGTCTAGTTCCCACTGTTTTGGTTGATTTTACACCTTTTTTAAAATAAAATAAAATATGATGCATTTTTATTTCTAACATTCCACCTAATGTAAGATTCGGTCTGAAATTTGCAAGTTATTTCATTTTAGGATGCGTGCTATTGGGTCATATCACCGTTTCCTGAGTTGGTTGTAGTGTCAAGAGTAACTTTTTCAGCCATTCTACATGCTTATGAATCTATTATACTCTGGTAATTTTTGATGTTGGCCCTGTTCTGAGCTCCATATTAGATCTCCTTAACTTGTTTAAACTTCTTAGCAGTTTACTTGGCAGTGTTTCTAGTTTGCTTTCTACATAGGCTGTTGTTAACTATAGTACTCTAAATCAGTTAGAAGTATCTGGCATAGGTGTGTTTCCAAACATCGGATTCGGCTATTTTATGGAAACAAAATCCCTGAATTTGGCTTCAAATGATGTGTCGAAGTGTTGAATGTCAAACACTGGCATTAATGGTAAAGAGATGAAGAATCGAAGTAACATTGACTGTTTTATCTAATAGGAGTAAAATTGTTAATCAACAGCATAGCCTGAGTTTCCATCTGAGTTGTACTGAACTATGTGAAGCTGATTTGGCTAATGAATCAAACTAATTCTAGAATTCAATCGAACTGAAACAAGTCGGCCCTAATTTCGTCTTCCTTGCTTTGGTGCGGAATATGTTTTCTTTCTTTGGCATTTCCTTTTTTTTGTACATAGCAGTATTTGACTTCCAAAGGATTTGATATCTTAGCTTTTACTATGGTCACTGTATGTAATTCATCTTGCAAATTCTTAGTGTAAACTAGTAAGCATAATTGTTAACTATGTAGCGCTAGCAGGGTGTCAGTTAGTTAGCTTTTGATGTATCTCTCTCGATTTTTTGCTTCCATCTATCTACTGATGCTATTTTAATTGTTGCTTCAACAGGCACAAATTATGCTTGGTATGGTGAAGCCCTCACAAGCGGTATGGTATTGATTTGGCCTTACTGTTAAGTTATACTTTTGTCATCAGAAAATTTATTAGCTGATACACTTTGTCTCAGGCTTCAAGTATTCAGCAGCCATCACCTCCTGTTAAGACAGATGCCCCTGTCACTCACTCAGTCTCCAGCCAAGGAGGTTTGCAGGGTCAAGCGAACTTATCTCAGGCAAACCCTGTAAGGAAGCAACCACAAATTCCACCTCCAATGCCAACAATACCGAATCCTGTTCAGGGTATTATTTCACAGTCTACATCATCGCAACCAATTGAACAGTCTAGAGGCCATGTTATCCCACAAGCAACACAAATGTCACATCCTAAATCTTCTCAAGGTCCTAATATGCCTTCACTCCCTCATCATTTTGGGTCACAGCATCCCTCTGGCCATCAACCCCCTATGCCTCCTATGCTTGGCCATTTACAGCGACCAATGCAAACAACTGGGGTTTCCCACCAAATGCTACAACCGCCTTTACCTCCACAACCCAGGCCTCCCATGCAGATGCAATATCAACCGCAAAACACCTCTAATGTTAACTTTCAGAATGCTGGTATCACTCAGATGAACAATTCACAGTCCATGTTTCATGTAAGCTGGAAATTTTTTATTTTGTGTGCATTTTTTTCTTTTGGTTTGGGTGGGCGGGGTGGGGGTTGGTTATACCCAGGCCAGCGGGCAGTAGCTTTCGTCTCAGAAGTACAGGAGCGTTTATTTTGAATTTCTTTGAATAGGTAAATGGTTATGCAGGCAAATCTGTGAAAGGAATACAAAATAGCTACTGGAGAGGGGGAGGCGAAAATCTTAAAATACTCCCGTGCTATATTGAAAATTTCATGGGGGTGCGGTAGGGGAGGTTGCACTTACATGTGCTACAGATATGTGTTACTTTTCAATTCTTATCTAGGTTCACTAATGTTTCATCTTGATTGTTACAGCCAAGCAGTAGACGACCTGGTGAGCAATATTCTCAAGGGCAGACTCCTCTCCCACCTGGTGGACATTATTCTCAAGGGCAGGCTCCTCTTCCAAATCAGCCTCCTCTCCCGAATCAGTCACCTTATCAACCTTTTTATCAGGTTCATATTTCGTGCTATGATTCCGTCGGTATCTACTGGTTTTTGGGTCAGTAGCAAACCAATTTACTTAGATAGTTAGATTAGCTTTTACTAGCAAATAATTGAGCCTTGAGATTGTATCACCAACATAAACTAATTAAGACGTCGCGAATTGAGAGAATAAATAACGCAGAATCTCTCCTTCCATAATGTTTAAGGGATGATTGCATTTTCTCCCTCCCCTGTTTCCCTCATTATGTTTTCACTTAACTGTATACGGAGTTCATCAATGCTGAATCAAATCAGTACATAATATTATTTTTCAGGGTGGAACTGGGAATACCATGCAAATGGATAGAGGAAACACATCTGGGGCACAACTTCCTACACCACCACCATTAGGGCCAGGCACTATGCATGCTGGGAATCAGCCTCGTCCCGCTCCGGTAATTCATTCAGCCCTTATTCTCCGAAATCCCGATTTCTATCTTCAATATCTCACAAACTTGTATTGGGGATCTTGCAGTTGAATCCTGATGTAGAGCAGGCGTTGATTCAACAAGTAATGAGCCTGACGCAAGAACAGATCAATCTCTTGCCTCCGGAGCAGCGGCAGCAAGTTCTTCAGTTGCAGCAGATGCTTAGACAATGATGCCAGTCATGCCACCCCTGTCGTCCCCTTATATTTGCATCATACGAAAAAGCATATGGCGCAGTCAGTGTTTGCACTGCATGAGGCGTGCAGTTTGTTTCATCTAAGCGTTCAGCTTATCCTACCTTCATTCACTAGTTGGAGATAACGAAGACCATTTGTATCAAATCTTCGGAACTTGAAAATTTAATACATCCTAGTGCCCCCATTGTATCTTTAGTATTTGTCAGTTTTTTCATTCCTGCTCTTTAATGAAGTTGAAATTGTTACATGTCTTCCCCTTGAAGGATTCCCTTTGAGACTATAGAATCATAACCACAAGGTCCACATTCCTTACATTCGCAAAATGGAGTAAAATTGAGAGAAACAATAATAGAACAATTGGAAATTTGTTAGCATGAAATGAAATGATTGTTGAGTAAACGAAGGGAAGATTAATTACTAACTTGGATGCATAATGCGTACAAGTAAACGTTTTTTTTTTTTTGGTATATTGCATACAATTAAACGTACCGTGTGAACAAAAAGAATAATGCTACAGATCAACAATAGAACAAAGGCCCCTTTAGCTACATTAAATCTCTCTAGAACTTTTAGCTACAACAAATCTCTCAATAACTTATTTTGGCACAAGAACTGCTCCACATTTGAAGGACATTATTCCTTGTATGCCAATTAACAGTCGCGGCTCCGGCCAAACACCCACATAGACAGTGGCAGAACAAGCCCCAGCTTAATCCCGGTGAACAGCAGCCATGAAGTGAATATCCTGAACATAAGCAAGCAGCAAACTAAGATAACCAATTGAGGTTACTATGATAACTACCCCGATTTTTAACGAGATGGAACACTATATCTGGAGGGATCAAATTTCCTTTTTACAAGTCGAATTAAAATCTTTATGCATTTGGAAAGATTGGAAATCAAAAAACAGATCTCCCATCGTTCTTGTCTCCTCGTCTCTCCTAACCTCGTCCCACTTAAGGGTTATGAACCATTTAGTTGTTTGGTTCAAGGGTCAGTCAGGGCATGACATAAGAGCCCCAATCCTCGCACAAAACAATCAAGAACCAGCTAGGCTCCGTATTAAAAAGTGTGCCTTGAGAGCGCTAGGCTCAATGAGGCACCAGCCAAAACGTCTCAGTGTGCCCGAAGTGCGTTTTGTGGATAAGGCGAAGCTAGGGATGCGTACTACTATGTAATTTCTATATTGTGTCCAACACTCCGACATTCCGACACGACACAACTCCCTGCCGCTTCATTATAGCCCAGAACGAATGAACCTTTTGCAAAATCAGTTGTGTCCGACATTCAACTCCGTATCACGCCTGACATGTGTAGCCGAGTTGGAGTAACATAGGTCAAAATTAGGGATAGATCGAGGCTAACCAGAAGGTAGTTCATCTGTTTTAAATAAGATTACTCTCCTCAGTTAACTTTTCAGTCAGTACCTTTAGCCAATTGCCACATTCTTTAGACAAACGCCACTCAGAAGTTTTTGAATACTATTACAAAAGATCACATCATTCAAGATTTTCATGCCAAATCACAAAATTAACAAGACCAGGAAAAGAAATTCAACAGTAAAAAACCAACTAGATGCTTAGTGATATTACCAAAGAATCCAAACATCTGAAGACGGTACACTTGGGGCCTGGGGGTGAGTACAAGAACTATAAGCAAAATTAAGATTCAGATAACAAGGAATTACCTTTGTCTTATACAATGTCCGATTCTGTCACTTAGTTCTGTACTTATTTACCAGTTCTCCACCTTGAGAGAGCCGTCACGGCCGTCCTCGACATTTGAGATGTCACCATCATCGTCGTCTTCATCATCATCTGAATCGTATATGTCACTATCTTCATCATCGTCCTCATCCCCAGAATCTTCATCCTCACTCTGCAACATAGAGGGCATCATAGGGGAGTGAGAATAGTGAGATGAAAGAACTTTAGTCGTAAAGATGCCAGATACTATTAATAAGAAAACCACAAAACTTCCCACCATATATTCATGTCATTTTAATCCTGGGCCACTAACAAAAAAATTTACAAGTGAAAAAGAAGGGGAAACAAAGGCTTGGAAATAAAATCTCACTTGATATTCTGACATAGGACGAAACTCTCCATCTGCCCTCAATACGTTCTCATCTTTAGAGGTTTCACTGCAACCCTGCAGGTGATACCAGACGAAGGTGACCAAGAGAACAAAGCGAAATATAAAATAAAATAAATAACACAAGGAGTACAACAAAATAGCTTATGTTTCTTAGATGATCAGCGGAATGGTTTCAGACAGTATTACTGTATTCTAAATTTCTGACCAATGAATCGTTCTTCATAATTCTTAAAAAAAACGCATGAACACTATATATGTTTTTATAAACATGCTCAAAGGATTCAGAAAATTATAACCATCACTTACCATTTCTTTTCTCATTTCGTCAATGTTCTTCTCTAACTCGGTTATGTGCTCACTGAGTGCCTGAAGGATTTTATCAAAGAGCAAAAATAACTCACATATTGGCACAAAACTAAACATATATGTGCTCACATATATGCTTTTATAAACATATAGGAAAGCATCAAACCTCGTGACGTTGCATGGCAATGGCGCGTTTCAATGCTTTTGCCTTTGTCAAAAGATTTCTAGGCCTCAAACTGATAGGTCTCTGATAATTTTTCCCGCGATAGTATATTATAGCATAGCCTTTTGGCACTCTTTCTATGGCAACTAATATCCCACCACTCTCATACTCCAGTAGTCTAGCCGTTTCCTCCACAAAACCGAGGTTCTTTTGCTTCGAGATTAACTTAACAAGTTCTCTATGCTTCCAGTGCAAATGCATATTTTCAATCACACCATCAAAAATGCCACGGACACCTTCATAGCCGTCACAACATAAGCTTTAGCCATTATTCGCTAATTATCTGGAATAATAAATTAATATTGAGTATGGACTATGAAGTATGGAACACTGACCGACAGGCAAGTATGCCTTCATTTGCAAGCCAATCTTACGAAATGTAAATCTTTCCTCGTCAGTTATTGTTTCCTGATCATCAGAAGGACCAACAGGCACCATTGATGCTTCTATTTTTGACAATAAACTCTCTGCTCGAAGCTTCTTTGATTGGGCCTATTGTACACAAAGGAAATCGAGAAAGATATATTTATTATATTTGAAGTTTTGAACATTCAACCTTCCAAATCTTTAAAGTAATAAATAACTAAATACTCTACTCATTTTCATGGATTCTGAAGGTTCACCACGCACCAAAACTGGACAAATGACACTGGTGCTAAGTTCTAATCAATGCATGTGCAAAACTTAGGCTGAAACAAGAGGACTGAAAATGTAATTAGGTCTAACGTATCTAAAACAGCTCTGAAAAGGTTTAGAAAACGTCCACATTAAACTCAATACTGTGTGAAAATTCCCGCAAGTTCTAGCCTAATAGAAAGCTTTGTCCATACAAAAAAAAGTATCATAGAACCCAACATACAATACTGTGTGAAAATTTCCGCAAGTTCTAGCCTAATAGGAAGTTGAAGAGTGTAATTTTTAATTGGATAGAATACATTTTCAATCATTACTCTTTATGTAATTGAGATGTTCATTTTTGTTTTCGTATGCAAAATCATGACGAGTTCACATAATTCTCACCTTATTTTTCTATTTACTTCGCTTTAGTTATAAGTTCTAAGGAGTGAATGCTTCAGTAAATTTGCACTCTGGCTATTAATTCTACCATCATCATCATCATTATAATCACTGCCCCAACGTTCCATAGGCCTTCAGCTAATTATAAATTGTCAACCAATAAAACTCTACATGAGATATCAGTATCTTTACCTGAGCTAACTTATGCTCAATCCGCTTGACTACTTTGACGGTCTTAGCCATAGACGCTTCTTCTCTCATCTTCTCATATTCTTCAGGCGATATTTCTCTTCCCCATCTAGCTTGAGCTTCATAAAACTCCGCTAGCGTACCTGCAAATGCTTGTGGATGTTCATCTGTGGTAGCTGCATCGATTGTTGCACTTCGTGCTTCTTCTTCAGCATCTTCAATCCTTTTAGTGACTTCCATCCTTTCTGTAACAGCAGCAGCGACCGTTGTAGGAAGGAAGTCTTTTCCACGATATATGACGATAAAAAACTTGTTTCTCAGCAACAGTGTGCCTCCTGTTAATTTCTGCAGGCAAGGTATAGTACGACAACCCCATAGATTAGGCAGCCAATTGTAGGAAGACTAAATAAACAGGGAAAAAGGGCTTAGTGCCAACCATTTCATAATCACAACAAAAACGCAATTGAAATTAGGCTACATTCAACTATTCAAGCCTAAAAAAAAAATTAAAAAAAAAAAAAATTAACCAACTCAATGAGTCAGGAGCCAAATATTTCTGAGAAAAAAGCATTCTATCAGGAATAGAAAATTCTTCAATTGCAGAAGTCAGTATTAAGCTGTAAAGCATCTTAAGGAATCCCAAATATTGTATAACAAAAGGAACTATCACTTTAGGGAGATTACAGAAATCACGCGCATAGTAAGCATCGAAATTTTCGGGAGACAAACATGTAGATTTGAGAAAACTGAGTTTATATTATTTCTAAACTTGAAAAGCTGTGTTTGTAAATGTTGGATTGATTCCCATTTGTAAACTGTAAATATTCTCCCATACTGTTCACTGCAGTCACCTAACAATTCAAATATCCATTGTTCACTGCCTACTAAGGTTAAACTCACAAAGGACACATCTGGAACGCTTTCTCAAGAATCTCAGCCCATCTTACGTTCAATTCTTCAGTGTGTAGCCGCTGGAATGTAGATTACGTTTACACCAAAAACAGTAAAAGACTTAGTGGCAATACTCTCAATCGACTTTTGCCCTGGTCTATCAACTAATAAAATACTGCACTCTTTGTGTCTTCATGTCTCAATATACCACAAAGTAAAATTTTTGCCAATGACACAAATGTTTAAGAACATCGACAACTAGATAAGCTTAGGGGTTAAGTGTTCTACCCTCTCGGCCCTCACCGATAAAAAAGCCAACACTAATTCAAGAACATGGGTTTATACTAGCTCCAGAAGATCATGGTCAGTAGTCTTGTCATCTTATAGGTCAGATCTTAAGCTAGCTATCCCATCTCTTCACTTCTCTGGGCAATACCCATGTTTGACATGACATTCAAGTATATTGGAATGGAGATCAAACAAACCCTCAAAAAATCGTCACTTCTACTACGAAACTAGAGGAAGAAATAGTGTACGAAGCATTTAATATGATTTTTAATGGTTTCAGGCTTTATCTCAAATATCTCTATTTCACTTTAGAAAACTCTAAATTTCTGTTTTGAAGAAATGACGCACTATCCGCGTCCTCAATATTGAACAGTCTAGCCGTATTAAAACATGAAGCATGAGGAGTACAACACTTGGATACGTACCCATACCTAACACCCCACGGCTGCAGCAGAGTCAGAGTAAAACAGGTCTTAACAGTACTTTTAATTACATTGTTTGTACCATCAAATCTACTTCAATCACATGTTTAGGACAGAGCCTCCTCATTCAACACAGATAAGTTGAAATTAAGGTCCAGGCATTTGTGTTTTCAATTTCTCAGAATTTAGTACAGAACCGTAGTCAAAAGTCACCAGTATGAACAAAAAACAACAAAAGGTGAAAAAAACCAGAGAGAATGGAGACGATGGTGAACAAGAGTACCTTCAACTCCTCTGACATCAGTTCGTTATTTGTGTTCTGAATTCCTCGTTTGACAGCAATTTTAGCCACCACACTCTTTTCCCAAAGCTTTACAATTGCAGCTGCCAAACCCTGATGATTTCTATTCCTGCCTTCAGAAAACTATGAACTTTCATGTCATGTAATAAAACTGACAACATTGTCATCGGCGAAGAAAAAAGCTAATGCATACCAAGAGCAAAATGACAAGGGAGTGTCTTAGCAAGTTTACGCAGATCAGTTAACTCAGCATTTGTCAGTCCCACACGCATTCCAACGGGGAGGAGTCTCCGTGGAGGTTTGTAACCAGGAACAGTTTGAGGAAGCAAATCTGCATCAATAGGAAGTAACCCTGTACCCCACCAGTCCCCAAAGCGAGGACCCAAACCATCAAGAAGATCATTGTATTCACGTTCCTCTGCTGTCGGGGTGTGACGATGTTTATGAGGCATCTCTGCGGCAATGGTCTCAGCAGTTGTATTCACAACAATTTGGCCTGCCGAGTCTAATTCTGGTCCTTTGTAATTAGTTCCACGGTAAACCACCATTACACTTCCTGACCGCCATAAAACTAATCCTCCTGTTCGGCGCTGGCAATAAAAATTCAAAATAATGGAATTTGAGACGCATGGAAGACGTGGCAGATTTTAATGTCATTAAATTCAGTGACAAGGATAAAAGCAATGAAAAGACCAAGAACAAAGTCAATCAGAAGGAAATGAATTTAATCACTTTTACAGGATCGCGACGGAACAAGCTTTAATAAAATGAAAAACTCCTGCAATCCATGCATAAACCAGGACAAAGTTTAAAGGGAATGGCAAATCATGCTACTAGGATACTTCAAATTATAATTCCTAGATCAAAAGTATTTTGGAAAGAATACACCATTATCTCTCTGCTCCTGCTATCTTAGAGAAATGTGACTAGAATCACCAACTGTCAAAAAAATGTTCCGAATTTACACTTAAAGCAACTCCCCAAAAAGGGACGACACCAATAACCTCGAGAAGGACAACAATTAAGTTCAGCATACAATTACATACATATAATCACACAAGCATTCTACGGCCATCTTGTATTCGAGGAGACATGTTTAAATTGCATCCTCACAAGTCACAAACCCTTCCCTATGAGTACTCCTATAGTCTACAAGGTGAACTACATGTTGAACAAGTGAACATTGCTCAGAAAGATCATAACAAGCTCGGGATTTCGGGATTTCTAAAAGCAAGGACTTCATTCAAAAGCTTCTGATGATAAATTGCCTCCTCACACAAATTTCAAATCATAAACAATGCTTTAACAGTAGTAAACAAATGATTGGGACGGAGTGATAATATTAGCCTTATTCAATAAAATGTGCATTCGAAAAATAGCAATTCTACTGATTACTCCCTCTGTCCCATTTATTTGCCATGCGTATTTTAATCAAAAGTAAACAAATAATTGGGACGGAGTGATTATATTCCAAAACTAAAATTAAACCCAACCTCAACAAGAATATGAGCAGTTTTCATATCATGAGCTAAATCCTCATGAAATTTCAACCTAACCAACTCCGATTTTCGCCACTTAGCATGAATCTTCTCTAAAACAGACTGTGTAACCCCAGCCTTAGCCACATTAACCTTATCCTTCAAAACCATCCCTTGCCCTCTCAATCTCTTCAATTCCGCTTCCTCAATCGTCTTTTCGGCCAATGTAGGCGGTTTTACGACCCGTTTCGTCTTCTTTACACTCTCCCTAACCTCATTAACCTTACCAAATTCCTCCTCCTCCCCCACCTCATCCTTTTCCCAAGGTAACAACCCAAAATCACTCTTTTTCTCTTCAATTAACATTGCATCATCCCTAATCCAATCCCTCCTTAACAAATCCCCCAATTTTTCGGGTTTTTCGCCTCCCTCATCTTCATCATCCTCCTCATCATCATCCTCCAAACCCAAATTCCTCAATTTCCCAACAATCCTATCAATGGCACTGCTAGACCCTCTACTTTCAACAATGTTTCGGCTCGATACGACATTATCCGAAACCGAATTGGTGGGAATTGTTGGTGGTGGTGGGTCCATTGAAGGCCATTTTTTCAACCAAGGAGCAGAAGAAGAGGTTTTAGGAGGTGGGTTTTTGTTGGTTTGTGTTGTTTTCAATGAAGAGAAGGATTTAAAGAGAAAGATTGAATTTTTATGGGATTTCAAAAAACAAGGTGGAGAAGAAGAAGAAGAAGATGATGATGGAGTGAAGTGAAGAGTGTTGTATAAGGATAATTCTGAGAGTTTTGTAGTTGTAAACACCATTTTTCTGTGGATTTGCATTACAGATTAAGAAATTTGGGAAGAAATTGATGGTAGTTTCATGGTGGAAGTAGTGAAAGCAAGGAAGTGAAGGGAGAAAATGGTGTTTTGGATGTTTGGAGGGGATGGATAAGGGAATAGATAGCTCATAGTTTCATTCATTTGCTCGGGGTCCTTTTTAATTATTTTTTGTCTTAATTCTCGTATGAGACGGTTTTTCGTAAAGGTTAACTAGCCTAGCAAGCAAGAGTCGCTTGTGAGTTGTGACGGTCACGACTCACAAGCTTTTGGTGTGTCATAAGTCGCAATCCCTTTTCATTTACATCGGGGGTGAGTCGTTACATGCTTATAAGCGTTACAAGCAAAAGTTTGCGTTGTTTCCCACCTCTATTTACTCCCTCGTTAAACTCCAGTGAAAGAAAAAAAATCCAGCACGATATTATAAACTGAAACCAAACCAAACCAAACATGATTTGAAAAACTCGAGAATTCAAATTTTCTCGATTTGGTAAACTGAATTGGTTTTTTGAACGAAAATCGGTTTTGGGTTCAGTTCTTAAAAGTACAAAATTTAACTTTGTGAAATTAGCCAAAGTGCTTGATAAAAAGTCCCTTATTCTATTTAAATTTAGACAAAGTATTATTCAAAATTATGTTTAATTCAAAATCATTTGGGTCTGGGTCATCTTCAATTTAGCAATTTCGAGTTGAATCATTTCAATGTTTCCATTTTCGATTCTAGCTGAGCTCAAGTGTCCAAGTCAATTTAGGTTTCAAGTATATTCAAATTGTTTAATTCAACTTTGTTTTGAATTCCAGCTAAGATTTATGGTGCTGTTTGGCCAAGCTTTTAAAGTGCTTTTGTAACTTAAAAAGCTAAAACTTGGCCAAACACTATAAATTA
>JAYMSF010001443.1:0-12041 GCA_036897335.1 Silene vulgaris
CGGGAATGAGAGTCCATAGGAAAAAAGAGAGAGGAAAGGTCAATAGTTAGCCCTCGTATTAAGTTATAATTAGTTTAAACTTTTGATTTAAATGATTATTTTACATGATTTTTAATTTTAATGACTTGGGATCCGAAGTTCTGATCTTGTAACACTCCAAAATTACATAAAATTGAATTATAGCACATGGTATGAGACTACTATTGGACCTTGTATATCTTACAACTACGAGTAATATGCATTATCCACTCTTCATGCTCAAACGATATTTGTGTGACAGATGGCCATTTGTGGTATATACAATGATTATGCCTATAATCAGCTTAAACATTTTAATAATGATTTGATTTGAACCCGATCCACTGTCATCCTAGGATGACCCCAATGATCCAAAGCATGCTCAAATCTAATATTGACCCAACAAAATTAGTAACTCAAAATAACCTCACCTATTTTAATCCGACCCATAACTAAATTAAACGAGCCAAACGCCGATCACCGATCACCTCTATATATACCTACTGAATCGGCGTGCGATCCCCCCCTCACTTTTCTTTCGAAGGCTATATTTATGGGTGAAGCTGCGACCAATCTATCATCTTGGAAATAATAGTTAAAAAAAAAAAAAGAACAGGTGCACAAAAAAACTCAAGCAACATCCTGCACCTCTAATCTTTTTAATGAAAAACATGGTGATTTTACTAAATTTTAGGTACGATTATAAATTTCACCATCACAATGATCTAGGCCAGGTGGGGTTTGAATGCATTTAATTTAACGTATGTTCTTGTAAATTTAGTAAAAAACTTTTATCAAAGTCTTAACAAAAAAATGTCAAATCATTTGTTTAATTTTGAGAATATCTTACCATAATAAACTCATACTCCGTATTTACCATAATTTGTGAGAATATCGTCAAAATATCTTGTTCATCTTTCCAAATTCAAGTTTTTATTGTGTGCCAACTGTGTCCTTAGAGCACACGTTAGAAAAACCGAAACGTTGACTTGTGAAATGGAAAGGCACGCACGCATTAAAAGATGGTATATTAATGAGACCTAATGAGTTATGACAACATTGCCAGCAATTGAAGAAATTTCACTCTTTGCATGGTCTTCACTGCTCTTCAATGAAATGCATTACAGTTCAGATCGAAGCAGAAAAAGAAAGAGCAATATCCGGTAAAAAGTGGCCTAATTCTTCAACAAATGTTACTTCTTCTACAGTTACATTATTTACTGTAAGAACCAATGCATGAAACTCTGCTTGGGATTTACTCAAGAAATGGCAGCTGGCCATGCAGTACTGTTAACACCACCCTCATCATCACCATCTCATTAATTCATGACCTAAACTAAACCATTGACTTATTAAATACTTGCATTTCATTGAGTATTTTTATGGTCAATAGGGAGCTATGCAGTATGCACAAGTGCAATTTTGATGCTGATCTGGCGGGATTTGAAACTAGGCCATGAGCCTCACTTTACCAACAAGACTAGTTAATCAAAGATAAACAACTGATTGGGACGGAAAGAGTATAATGTATTTATGAAGACATAACTTTTGTTACAAGATAACTATATAGTGCTAAAATTAATGTAAACCTTGCTTCTTGAGTTTTCTTTATCATTTGAGTTATTACATGTCTTCAGTATTTGCCACATTGCATAAGTATATCGAAGTCTTCTTAGTATGTTTATTATGTGTAGATAGGTAGCTAGCTAGCATTTATTCCTTTCCCAACTGTTCTAATTACATACATGCAAATCTTATTGCTGTCTCTTCACCGCACTATCTATATATAGCCCTCTTGACGTGTATATTTCTTCTCAAGCAAAATTCATACAAAAGAGTCTTTGTAAAGTTGTATGGTGCAAGTGCAAAAAATGTCTTCTTATAAGTTTTTAGGGTTTCTAGTGGTTTTTAGTTTTATTGTATGTAGTGATCTTGGTCTTGCTAGGAATATTGCTACTACAAAGGATGGTGAGAAACCGGCTGAGACGACCGTTAAGCCGGCTAGTATTTGGGATGGATCGTTTGATGAAGATTTCAATGGTCCGAATTATGGGATGCCAGGTTTAGGAGGTGGATTTGGTGGTGGCCCGAGTGGTGGTGCTGGTGTCGGTGCTGGTGTTGGTACTGGTGCAGGTGGAGGCACCGGAGGTCAAGGTGGGATAGCTGGCTTAGTCCCAGGTGGTGGCGGTTTAGTTGGTGTTGCCCCAGGTGGTGGAGGAGTCGGTGGAATGGCCCCAGTTGGTGGAGGTGTTGGTGCAGTTCCAGGTGGAGGTGGTGTTGGTGGTGTAGGTGCAGGTGGCCCAGGTGTTGGTGTCGGAAGTGGTTTTGGTGGTGGTCCAGGTGGTCTTGGGGTGGGACAAGGTAGTACTGGTGTTGGAGTAGGTAGTGGTGGCTTTGGTGGGGTACCTGGTGGGCTTGGTGGTGTACCGGGCGTTGGCATGGGAACAGGTGTCGGTGGTGGTATTGGTGCTGGTGCTGGTACTGGAACTAGAATGGGTGGTGGACTTGGTGGTCCTTTTGGTGGAAGTGTTGGCGGATCATCTGGAGTCGGAGCTGGAATTGGTGCCGGGTTGGGTGGTAGCATGGGTGGAGGCTTGGGCGGGCTCGGTTGGCCAACCCCAGGGTTTGGTTTTGGTGGACGTAACTAGTTTCTTTTGGTTGTGTGGTATGTTGTGGAACTTAGTATAGTAACTAGCAAGTGTAAGGGAAGTTAATTAGCTAGCTAGCAATAGCATTTTAATTTGTAATTTGCATGATGTAATGTTTTAAATGTAGTACAAGTTGTTTCCGTTTCAATAAGACATGTTTCTTTAGTAGAACTTTTTCATTTTAAGGTGTAAAACTATTATGGAGTAGTTTAAATCCATATATAGGATTGTATTCCGTTTATTTTAGTCATTTGTTTACCTTTTTTTATTCTTGTAATGGTATACATGCATTAACGCGTATATTAGCAAACATGACGATAGATGCAAAGAACATAGCCTCGCTCTCACAGTAAGGGTACATAGTAACGCCAGAAAGTCTTGCTTGCGACGGGTCGGATCTTGCGACGGGTATTTTGTGAGAGGAAATTGGTAGAGGGGGACAAGGTGGGCACCCTCCATGTGCTTCTCCACTCACCCTTGATGGGTATTTTGTGAGAGAATATGGTATCCGTCACTCATTTGTGACGGATAGTGTCCGTCACAAATGAGAATTTGTGTAACGCGTATTATACCCTGCGCTTTATAAACCAATAAATTACGCTTTCCGTTTACATTACTCTTTATAAACTACTCCGCAAAAATATAAATTGCCGAATTATGTGTACATTTGAAACAAGAAAATATTGATTTTGTCACAAGTAATATTTCTGTAGTTTATGAAACGGAATAGAATCTGATTTGTCTTTATGGTGTTTTTCCAAACATATAAGGGTATCCTTTAAAATAGTTGATATATAAAGATACCATGCTTGAGTTAATCCGCTCCATATACCTTAGTTAATTTCCAAGACTTACTCATCATGATGTTTAATCTACAAAGTTATCCTATGAAAATTTTGAAAGCATACAAATAAATGTTATAAAGCATATTAAATCGACTTAATAGTCGTTAAATCTTCATTTCCTACTCATATTCTACGCTCTAAATAGTCGGATTTCGTAGAAATATATATTTGTAACCATACGTGTTTAAAATGATTTTGTTCATAATGTACCCGTTAATATTCATAGAAATGTTGTTGATTTTAATCCTCATGTTTAGATCGCCTCTGAGAAAGGTGGTGATGATTGGATTAAGTCAGTCAAAGCTTGGACGAGGGCCGGTGGTGGCTAAGACGTTGATGGGGACGATCTTTGTACTTTTAGTCACAAATTTATATAGCCTTGTCGATGTTCATACACGCTTGACCGATGTAGGATCGTCCCTTAATCCAACTGATCAAGTTCTTATGGCTTTCAACCTTCTTGAAGCTACTCTCCTCGGTACATAATCCCTCTATACATGACTTTTGTTTGGGTGTAAACCGGGAATTACTCACTGTTGTCGACGGTATACATGCATGACTGAATTTCATGTTGTGTTGCATGCAGGTATCACTTTGTTCCTAGCGCTAGTAATCGATAGGCTACACTACTACATCAATGAGCTTCGCCGGGTAAGGAAAAAATCCGAAGATTACCAGCTCCATGGAAGAAATAATTAAACTATCCATGGCTAGTATGTATAATTCCTTCAATATGCGAATCGAGCTCAAGCTATCTATTACATACAACATACTTACATACATGATCACAAAAACAATGTTGCTATAATTTGTTTAATTGTTGTTATATGCTGCCGTGTCCATGGACAGTCGTAAATTGTACTCCGTATATATACTGATTGATTATTTAGTTGATTTCAAACTCGATCTCATGAGCTAGGCACACCTGTTTATACACCTAAACATTATGCAAAGTTCAATCGAACGATGACAAATACAAAAACAACAATTAGAGTAACAACAATGTTAATCAATCAATCAATTAATTCTCGGCGTAATTGGATAAAATAAGATCATTGTCTTTATCATTTTTCCCTAGAGTAGCACTATCAGTACCATTATTAGTATCAGTATTAGAATTATGAGACTGAACATTGCCCTTCATTACGGATGAAATGGCGGTCGCTAGGGCCGCAGCTAGGGTGGGATCGGCCGCAAGTGCCGCCCTAGCGACATTTGCCAGGTCCACCGGTAACTTATTCCCATTATTGTCTCCATTTAGGGCTTGGCCTAGGAGTTGTTGCATTTGGCCCAATAAGCCAAGCCCATTTAAGTTTGCAAACGGCATGTTGGTAGTATTATTTTGGGCTTGGGCTTGGGCTTGGGCTTGTGGCTTTGTGAGGTCTAGTGTAACGGTAGGGAATGGGGCCGAGGCTGAGATTGTGGCTAGGCTCGGGAGACCTGGGAGCGATGTGGGTTGTGAGAAGACGGGTTGGTTAAATAGGCCGTCCATTGGACTCGACATTGATCCAGCTACAAGCATTGAGGCTGCGGCTGAGGTTGTGCTTGCCATTGCTACTGCTGCGGTTGGGAGTGGGTGGTTGTGTTGTCCCTCGTAGGTTGTCACGAGAATGGTCCGGTCTTCTGCGCATCTTTGTACCTAGTTAATTAAAAAAGATAACATTTAGCAAAGAACTTTGCTTAATCTTTTCGGATGTAATTTTGTTTGAGTTTTCGAGGTTATAGTTTTAAAACTTTGACTGTAAATGCGGTAAAATTATTTAAAAAAAAAAAAAAAGTACATAAAATATGTTATCGACAAGAGAGCGAAGATGGAAATAAGATTACTTGTTTACGAACTGGGCAAGCAGTGCCCATAGTGCACCGGTAGTAACCTCGAGGACATGGATTTCCTTTGGCCATTTTCTGACCATACTTCCTCCATTGACATCCATCACTTATCTGCGCGTTTATTAAACCATATGCTTGTCAAAACTAGCACGATGTAATAAAGTAAAATGACCAAACATAACCTTCTAGATTTCAAATAACAGTGTGAATCCGATGATCCAAATCTCGACTCAATATTTGTCACCGTCTCATATTTAGTAACAATATCCGTCGATTATTAATGGGTTGACACAATGTGGTTATGAATCAAATAGTTATTGAGCCGTCCATAATAATTTTTTCTAGTATGCTGACCTTGGTCATTTACATTCAATATAATCGAAATATAGGTTACTACTTGTATTACGGAGTATATTTTTTCGGTACATTATTATTTCAAGGGCGAATTTGCATGATTATTAGGTAAAAGATCATTTTCAAAAATAATAATAATCCAAGAAGTCACTGACTTATTAAACCTGAATGTCTAGAATCTAAATTAAAGATCAAAGGCTGATTTCGGTCTGCATTTCATTTGTCAAACTAATAATGCGTCGCCGTGTCGTCGGCACATTGACTCTCTATGCATTTTCTTAATCAACATTATTAATCTTAAAGAGTTTAAGTACATGCATGTACCAATCAATTGAAGAGATTGTCTTTATGTTGTAGCTTGATTAGTTGGTTGTAGACTTGTAAACGGGTCAATAATAAATGAGTTGAGTCAGCTCGACACGTTCTTAAAAACCTAGTTATTTAGACAAG
This sequence comes from Silene vulgaris, assembly GCA_036897335.1. NCBI lineage: Eukaryota > Viridiplantae > Streptophyta > Magnoliopsida > Caryophyllales > Caryophyllaceae > Silene > Silene vulgaris. The sequence goes on from JAYMSF010001443.1 coordinate 6,146, forward strand.
CCGAGTTTGACCAATCAAATTAGATTTTTTGACCGCGATGTGTAGCTTGGCTTTATTATTTGAGTTTAATAAGCATAATTCAAGCCAATTTATAGCTCAAAATTTCATGCAAATGTCGAGCTCAAATCGTCTCCATTACACCATTACGATAAAATCTCGTGTTCATAATATTTGCCTATAATGCTAGGCTCTTTCCATTTGTCCTGAGTTGCTTATTGCAATAGGTCTAGTACGTATTAGGGCATGTTAGGGTTAGAGATAAAGTTGTGTTAAAGCTAATCAAACTAACCATTTTAATGAAGACGTACTATCTTATCAAATGCAAAGATAATCAATAGTCCACGAATTTCGTATTATCACGATATCTTCGTCTTAACCATCAGGCTAAGACCTCTTCGGTCATATTACCCACATGAAGCATCTATTTTCAAAGCTAATTTGTGTGCTAATAATAGTAAAAAAAATGACATTACTTATTTGAATGGCTCACATTTTATATATAATCTTACTATTATTTACGGAGTAATATGTTTCATTGTTTTTACGGGTTCTTTACGTTTTTTTTTTCATTTGTTCATAAGACAATTCTGATGCAGGTTATATATCATGGACAATATATGAGAATATGTGAACTTAAAAATAACATAATTATCATGGAGAATAGTGAATAAAAATTACCATAGCTGCTTCAGACCGAGCTCGAACCGAGACACGAGCTCTTCTCATGGTTACTTCATGAGTCGTCTGCTCATTTTCCTTTGTTGATGTCAATTGCTGGGTTGCCCATCGTTTTTCATGCAACATTGCTTCTTTATTATTTCGCATATTATTTCCAATTTGATCATCTCTTTCATCACCTTTATAATTAGTAATTTCACTTGAATTAGGGTCGGAACCCATATATTGTCTCGTCGGTTGTTCTTTGATCCTTTCGCCATCATTTACCAACTGAAATCGTATATACGTACATGGCGGAGCAAGGAATTGTAGTTAGGGACGCGAAAAAAATTGTAATGGGGACATAGAAGTATTGTCATAGTAAATTTGAAAAAAGTTCATAAAATGTAACTAAAATTTTTATTTTCTTGAATTTTTCATTGTTCAGCGGGGATAAAACTAGTATATACAACGACTGATAATGCTTCAAAAACTTCCTATGTCGGGTTAAAGGAACAATATTCGTTCGTTACCAAATACATATATAGAGGCTGAATTTGATCATACATAACGAACCAAAAGAGAAGGTAATAAATAGTTTAGAATGACGACATTTTAGTATATTTCACCGTATTATTCTAAAGCCAAATTGAGAGCGATAAATCTTTGCTTCATCAGAAATTGACTCTAAGTACAGTAGCATTAGCCAATTATATTTACTCCTTCGCGAAAAAAAAATTATGTATATGCCAAGAGATACATACCTCGGATTGAAGGACATTTCGGGATTTATTTTGATCATTTTGGTGTTGTCTAATAGTCGAAATTTGCATTTGTAGGGTTTGATAGCTATTTGTAACTTGATTAAGCAAAGTCTTTAGTCTTTGATTCTCCACACTTTTCTTTGCTATCTCCTCCTTTAAAATTGCCAACTGCATGCGCCCACATTTACATACTTTTGAATGTTGATTATATAACACGATTTTACACTAGTTTATTGTAAAACGATTATTTTAATAACAATGTCCAATTTACCAATAGTTATGTTTTGATCTGTTTCACACTATTTTTGTATATTGAGTAATATTCGACACTAATTACATAAGCCTAATATAAGTTATAACTTACCTCATCTTTGGTAGTGTGATTATCATCATGTATTTCCAACGATATCCCATCATCGACCGTAGATTTCTCGTCGAAACCCGTATTTGATCGGGTCAATTGGAGCTTCAACCCGGTCTATGTAATAACAAAAAAAAAAACTATGTCACAAAATATATGTACTCTCATTATGATTTAACATTAAGGGGAAAAAAATCAAGATATACAAAAATTCAATTGATACAAATTGTAGAATGGAGATTACTTACAAAATTATAATTAATAGCAACAAATTGTAGATAAATATTAGTAGTTCCTTGGATATAATTACTTACATCAATTTGTAGTTTATGATCATTATTATCATGATGACCAATCTCATCATCATCATCCTCTATCATGATTGTAGAATCTTCATTATTAGATCTTTCTTCTTGACAAATGGAGCTAGGAAAGAAATCCATCTCCTTAACCACTTGGGTTCGATATTCATCCTCGTCTAGTCGAAAACCCGAGAAAATTGAGGTGTTAGTACTACAACTTCTATGATTATTATTCATATATATAATCAACAATAATCTCTCTTTTTCTCAAAGGTTGATCGACAAAACTCTCGAAAAATACTTAAATTTCTAGCCAAATTGCGAAGCAAATGCCGAAAAATGTATGTTCTCTTATATGACTATATAGTATATGATGATCAACATATATATAAGTAGAGGGTGTATGTATGAGTCTAATGTGGTTTAATGAAGAAGAGACTAAGAAAAAAATGAAGTCTAAAGTCTTGTTGTTGAGAAACAAATAGGCTAAATGTTGAATAAAATGTACTTGGTAAGAGAGGTTTAAGCAGATCAAAGAGTATAATTCGGCATTAAATAAGGTTCAAACTGAAGACCAGATTAGTGACTTAATTATTACAATTACAAAAACAATTAATTAACAATTAACCCTCTATTTCTCATTTGTTTACCTATTCCATTTTAAGGTGTCTCGTTTATTTATTTCTGGCGAACGGGTCAATTGGGTCGAGTTCGAGTCAGGTCAGTTCGGTCGTAGGTTGGCAAGAGTTCAGGTCGGTTGGGGGTCGGGCCGATCATTTTGGGTACGAGTCAACTATTATCATGTTATATATGGTAATAATTGATTAGTTTGCAACAATAAACATTCGGATCGGGTTATATTGAGTCGCGCCAATTCGGGTTAGGTCATTCAAGTCGCGTCAACTTTGTCAGGTATGCATGTTTCAAATGAGTAATCTGATCTTTTACGTCCATTATTATCGTCATCCAATGACAATAACCGTTTACAGTCCCCTTATCTCTTCTTAATCTTTATGTCAAAATTGAAGATAAACAAATGATAGAAATAGACCGAGAAATATATTTAATTTTGTTAAGAGTCTAATTAGGACATCTATCAAGCTCATGAGTCATGAGGTAAGGAGGTGCGTCAATTGCACGTAATAAAAAAATTAAGAGAGATGAAGAAAGAGTCAAAATATGAGGGTGAGATGTGAGATGAGATCTCATCAGAAGGATGTTTAGGTGTGGGATTATTTAGAGACAAATATGTTTTTTTTTTTTTTGTTGCTTAATTATATGGTTTAGAGATTTGATTGACTATTTCCCCTATTTATAGGATATATTAGTGGTGTTTAAATTGTTTCTTGTTTAGTTTATGAATTCCGATTATGATTTTATTTTCTTGAATTATTCATAAGTACGTTATGTATCCAAATTATTATGAAAAATGTAAGTGCATGCGATAGAATCATTTCTTGTGCTTATTTTCGTTTTTACTGACTTTATTTGACTTTTGTAATCAAAGTTGTTTGGGTTTAATTTGCTACAAGAGTCTTGATACTAGTCACGCTTATATAAGACAATCTCAAATTATTTCGTGATTTAGATAATAAACAATTCGTCATTTGTAAGCCTTATTTGAATTGCTAGATAACTTATCTCTTTGATTCGAAATTATTTTGTGATTAAGATAAGAAATAATTTGTCAATTGACTCAATTATTGTAAGCATTTTGTCGAATTGTTTCATAAGTTCATAACTCATCCCTTTTCTTCAATTACTTTAGTATGATATTAGTTTGAAAATTTAAACTAAGTTGGATGGCGCTCACGTGAAATCCAATTGAAAGGGAATGGTCTTCACTTGTAAATCCAATCGAGTTTCCTTTATACCATTATCAATTCGCCGCAACTAAAACTTTTTGCCCCGCTAAATTCAAATCGTGGCTCCGCCATTGCTTATCTCATTAATAAAACTTTAAAACCTCATCTATAAATATTATGTAAATTCAATTAAAAGCATACATGATAAATATATATATAAGAAAATATTCTTTTATAAAACTACAAATTTCAAACATTGATATGATTATTAATAAGTTGTGGCAAGTGGCAACGATATCTTCATGTATGAAATATTATTTTTAATGATAATATATATGTTTTAACAATTTTAAGTAATATAGTCATTATTGTTTTTTTTTTTTTTTTATTTAAGTACTCATTGTTAGATACTTATACTTTGGCCTTCGATCGCCAAAACGCCACGTATGGTGATCATTGTGCAAGTTAGACTTGGCGTAGCTAAATAATTTCTCTTTTTATTTGGGCAAAGACTTGGTATTTAAATGCGGTGCACGTTGATATGTTTAACTAAAATATTAGTTTTTTTTTATGTGAAGATACAATTAACAAACTCAAAGTGAGACTCCTTTGTGGTCATATAAACTATTAGCTTCGAAATGCGTGGTACAAGCAATTTATGATGATGAATGAGTTGAATGAGGGGAAGGGTGTATCAGTGTATGCAAATATGAAACTCCATACTATTTTATAACATTTGACAAAATATTTTCATCTCAATTATTTGTTTATCTTTGATTAAAATACCTCACAAAAATATAAAAGTAAGCAAATGAATGAGACGAAGTGATACATTTTTTTTAGCACAAGGTGCAAACAAGATGCAATAAAATACACAATACAAGTAATGTCTCCATAAACAAGTCAAACCAGATATGAAAAAGGTAACTTTCATTAAATAACGACAGTACAAGGCAGAAAACTGGAACAAAAGCTACATAGTAGCAAGCAACATTGCTCGAATTTTGGCTCTTAACTCATCAGGAACTTCAGTTGGTTCTGTCGGCGGTAAAGACGACCTCTTTTCCCGGAGGGAAGATTTTGAAGCATCCACTGAAGCTTCTCGACTAGCATCCTCGCCAATCGCTGATAAAGACTGATCCGAGGATCTCGTCCCGATCTCCCCTTCCTCTAATTCCCCTTCTTCGGTATGTGACCTGTCATTCTTCCCCGATCTCTCTCTATGCCTATGTTTTCTACTCGACTCCTTATGCCTCTTTTTAACATGCTTGCTCTCTTCTTCGGAAGAATTTTCATGCTTGTGTCTTCGCTTATAGTGCTTGCGTTCCCTCTCCAGAGAGCTATCGGACTTTTGCCTATGATGCCTATCATCGTCATCTTCGGATGAGCTATCACGCTTATGCCGATGACGTGACTCTTTGCTCTTCGAAGAAGAATGTCGTCTTCGATGCTTGTGTCTGTCCTTACTTCTATCTCTATGACGCCGTGAAGAATGCCGGGACTTGTGCCTTTTCGTGGATCGGCTCTTTTCATCATCGTCTTCTCCAGTGTCTTCTTCGTTTTCCTTAATTTCTTCCTCTCCTTGGCCGTCATCGTGTTTCCTAGACCGATAATGACGCCTCTTATTTAATTTCTGTTCATTTTCATCATTAGACTCCATTAAAGGATAGCTTCCTTCTCTTCCTTTGACTTCTTCAACAACATTCTTATCGGCTAAGCCGGAGTTCCCAGGCCCAGACCCAGGTGGTTCCAAAGATGAACTACGCGGTGGCTCAGTACCTAATGGTGCGGCTCCACTCTTGATCATGGCTGCAAACATCTTTGCCCTTCTTAATCTTTCAGCCTTGAGCTTCTGCTGTCTCATTAACTCAGGATCGGTGTCTGCCTCACCAGCTGCAATTTTCGCGATGTCCTTATCACCACAAGCAGTATGACTGGATTCGCCATTCTCCTTCAAGGCAGAATTAGAAGACGGACCACCTTCTATACTAGAATCATGGGATGTCT
>JAYMSF010001444.1:0-12038 GCA_036897335.1 Silene vulgaris
GCTCCCCCACTCACATCTCATGGATATTTTGTGAGAGGAAATGGTATCCGTCTTCATTTGTGACGGATATGGTGTGTATTCAATGAGATTTTGTGCTAAATAAATATGCATTCTCATTTTCATGGATTAGTATATTTATACATATATTCAATTATTTTTATTAACTTTCTACAGCATTATTTGTTAAAACAATAAATTTATCGGGTCTCAACTGATAATATTTCACAGCAAGTCTCTCTTAGAACGGCATTATCCGTCTTAAAAATGAAAATGGGTAAATTATGTTCCTTCTAACTCACTTGCATATATAAGACAAACCTTTTGTTCGTCCCTAGGCACTAAGCATCCTTCTTTTGTCTCATCTACCATAGTTGATCCGTATTACAATAACACGGATATTAGTGCCTTTAATAACTGGATGATATGGTGAAAACCCTGTTTATTATGTGAACGATTTTACTCATATTCATCTTGATAGTATGAAATCTATGCATCAACATTTACTACAACGGAAATTTACAAATTAATATAACTAAATAATTTTGTACCAATTTTTTCAATAGTATTTGCAAATTGATGGTAAACTACGTAACCCCTGAATTAAGGGTTCGTTTAGGGGTATTGCACAAAGGCAATTTACTTATTTTTGAGTCTAAAAGTATAGTTCGTGGCCTATCGTACTACAGATCATGTTATATAGAGCTTCAGTGCTCTGTTATGCTCGAATTATGTTGGGTCGTGTTTTGGTGTTTGTCCAATAACTAGGGCTATACATAATCAAGGTTTGTAAAATGACATTGAGTTGCCAATTTTTTTCCCAAATAATAGATCACAAATTCAAAATTTTCATCCTCGAAACCCAGTCGGCACCTTATATTCAACAAGAGGACACTCTTGAAAAAGAAAATAAAATTCAAATTTAATAGTGATCAATTGACTGTCCATGAAGATGTCCTTGGTAGATGTAGCTAGAGAACGAGGGGATAGGAATCAAAAGAGTAAGTCTTCCTTATAATGGATATATCCGTCATAAGTTTGCAACAGGTTAAGGACTATTGATGTGGGTAGATAAGACAAAAACACATTGTCTAGGAAGTAGCAATTTGCTTTTTTACGTCTTATCTACCTACATGAGTATTGACCGTCGACGGATTTGTCCGTCACAAATGAGGATTTGTAGATTAAAAAAGTATAAAGACAAAAAAAAAGTAGACAAAAAAACAAGCAAATGACATGTGGGTTTATGGACAAAATACAATGTCACAGCATCCCATTCTTCCACGCAGACCGTTAATCTTCCTCCCCGACCCATCACTTCCTCTTCTTCTTCATCTTTTCCTCCCAAAATTCTTACCCACACAATTCCCACTTCCCCAAAAAACCCTCTTTTCTCAATGAACAAATTCAACTCCAATACGACGTCGTCCGACACTCCGCCTATGTCAACAGCTAGCGCGTTTTCCTTCATCTCCAAGGGCTGGCGCGAGGTTCGCGACTCGGCGGAATCGGATCTCCGACTCATGAAACACCGAGCTAACTCGTTTAAGAATCTAGCTTCCTCGTTAGACCGGGAGCTCGAGAATTTTATTAATTCGGCTGCGACGCCGTTCACGGTGGCGCCGCCGCCGCCGGAGATTGATTTTGTGAAGAAGTTACAGCCGAAGTTGTCGGAGTTTCGGCGGGTTTATTCGTCGCCGGAGTTTAGTCGGAAGGTATTGGAGAAGTATTGGGGACCGGAGACGAGGCCGAAGATACGGATTGATTTGTCGTCGATTAGGAATGCGATGGTGGTTGAGGGTGGTGGAGAGAGGGTTAGGTTTAGAGGGAGGAAAGGTAGGGTTTGGAATGCGGATGATTTGGGGGAATTTGATGATGACGATGATGATGGGGATGAATTAGGGTTTACGAATTGGGAGCCAATTAAGGCGTTGAAGACGAGGTTGAAGGAATTTGAGGTGAAGAAATCCAAAGATGATATTTTTGGTGGGTGGAAGAATAATGAGATTGTTGAGAAATTGAAGTCCAGTTTGGTATAATTTCTTCTGTTAGTATTTGTTTATTAATTGTTTTAGCTGTTAATTACGATTTCAAATGATGATTCATGTCGGCCGACCTCAGTTCTGTTATTAGTTCCTGGTTGTTGTTCTTGTTGTTACTTTACTTGGTGAGTTACACACTAGCAGAGTGGTGGAAGACGAGATTAAACTTTCCCCGTCATTGAATTTCGAGTATGATTCCGCGAAGTGTTATTATCATAGACATAGTATCATTGAGCTTATTGAGGTGTTGGTCTAGGATGTATATAGTTGTGTTACTAAAGCTAGAGTTGTAGTTTTTTTTCCTGAGGTAAGGGGAGCCACAGAGGTTAAATTTCTGTGCTGACGGTATTTGGGAATCCTTGCGATGAGTATCAACTCTTGTGACTTTACCAACTAGCTTAGTTGATTTTCACAAATATAGTTGTAATTTGGTATAAAGCTTGCAAGGTTGTAGTTTTGGTATATTAACCATACAGTACATTACCGAGTGTTCATCTTAGTTTTTGAAACAAGTATTTGCCTCTAAATGTTGATATTTGGTTCAAACCTTGAGTAAGACCGTAAGAGTCTTGTTATGATGTGATAATTTACAGTAGTGTTAATATCACTCGTACTATATGCATTGTAAAGATAAGTAAGAATCTTTTGGGTCAAAATGAATGTGCGTGCATAGTTGCATTAGGTGTTATCTTCTTTGAAATTAAGAATTTTGTGTCTTGGCTTGAAGATGACTGACTATTCATTGCCTGAGTTATCTGCTGAAATTGCTTTTTTTCTATCTGCAGAAAGCGTTTCGATGGGAGTCTCAGAATAGAGAGGTTAGTTAGCGAGATTTGACTTTAATGTTCTATCTTCTAAGACAAGTAACTGCTTAACATGTGATCAGACTATCTAATTCTGGTTACTTTTCAAAGCCTAACCTAGTTTCGATGCACCCTGAACCAAATTTAAAGTTACTTGCTTAATTGTTGTTGTTAGTGTATTCTGGATAGTGCTTTGATAAGTACGAGTGCGTAGTTTTCAATATTCTCATTCTTCTTTAGGATGATTTATGTACTTTTACTTGGTCATCAGAGTGATGGCTGCTGAACCTTGCTCCTCTCTGTTGTGTCTTTATTGCAGGATGTGCCACCATTAGATGTGACAGAATTATTGGCATATTTTGTTAGGCAATCTGGACCTTTTCTGGATCAGCTTGGCATTAGAAGAGGTGAGAATTTTTATTTGTTTGGTTTGGGAAAAAAATATTTTTCTGGCAGATGGTATATTGTTTAGTGGTTTATTTCCCAAGTTCGCAATTGCTTTATGAGAGGGGATACATAGGAATCATATGGAAAATGCCATTCCTTTCGAGAATACCTGTGATCCCTTTGAGCATGAAATACCAATTTACCCTCCGTCTTTGCCTTTTTAATTTATCTTGCAACCACATTTTCTTCTTGTATTATAATCAGTTTTCAACGTTAATTTGCAGATGTAAGTGACAAGATAGTCAAGACTCTGTGCAGCAGACGCAAAAACCAGCTTTTCCTGAACTCTTTGTCTGGGCAAGAATCGGCTGTCATTGAGAGTGATGATTTCAGTGATGAACTTGATTTAAGGATAGCCAGTGTCCTTCAAAGTACCGGTCATCACTACGAAGGTGGCTTTTGGTCGGATTTGATGAAGGAGAACCCATCTAACAAGAAAAGACATGTTGCGATTGTCACGACAGCTAGCCTTCCTTGGATGACTGGAACAGCTGTTAATCCACTGTTTCGAGCAGCATATCTAGCTAAATCTGCAAAGCAGAAGGTGACTTTATTGGTACCATGGCTTTGCATGTCAGATCAAGAACTAGTCTACCCAAATAAGCTCACATTCAACTCACCAGAAGAACAGGAGAATTATATTCGAAATTGGCTGGAGGAAAGAACTGGTTTTAAGGCCGATTTTAAAATCTCCTTTTACCCTGGCAAGGTATGAGTGTTTTCAGTAATTGAGGTATTTGATGAATTTTCTATTAGACGATCTCACAGGTGAAACCAACCCACATATTTGTATATTCCTCATTTAATTATATGGTTAATGGTAGGTCTCATGTGTTAGATCGTCTCATATTTATGGTATTGTTACTTCTTCCATGAAAACTAGCTCTTTGTGTTGATAACCTCATATATGATGCAGTTTTCAAAAGAAAGGCGTAGCATTATTCCAACTGGAGATACTTCTTCTTTTATTCCATCCAAGGATGCTGACATTGCTATCCTAGAAGAGCCGGAGCATTTGAACTGGTATCATCATGGTAAACGATGGACTGATAAATTCAACCATGTTGTTGGTGTTGTTCACACTAACTATTTGGAATATATCAAGAGAGAGAAGAATGGGGCTTTACAAGCTTTTCTTGTAAAGCATATTAATAACATTGTGACGAGAGCGCATTGCCATAAGGTAAAGCTTAGCTAAATACCTGATATTTCAACCTCTAAGTGGAATTTGTGGATTTAAATAAAGCTTATTTCTTTCAAATGAGTGATAGTTGGACAATTGGTGCCTGTTCCCAGGTTCTTCGTCTTTCAGCTGCAACTCAGGATCTGCCTAAGTCTCTCATATGTAATGTCCATGGTGTGAATCCAAAATTTCTTGAAATCGGTGAAAAGTTGGCTTCTGAGAGAGCTTCTGGTCAGCAAGCTTTCTCTGAGGGAGCATATTTTCTCGGCAAGATGGTTTGGGCAAAGGGATACAGGGAACTTATAGATTTGTTGTCAAAGCACAAGAATGAACTTGACAGTCTCAAATTGGATGTGTTTGGAAATGGAGAGGATGCCCATGAAGTCCAAAGTTTAGCAAAAAGGTTGAATCTTAACCTCAACTTCCAAAAGGGAAGAGACCATGCAGATGATTCTCTCCATAGGTTAGGCCTTTACTTCTGTATAACTCAATTGTTTTTGTCGTTGCTTGCATGCGAATTGTCTTGACAGACGTGTCATTTGGGTCGGGTCATTTCATGTGTGCTGTCATCGGGTCAATCAAGTATTCATTTTTGAGTTATTTTTGGTGTTAAGGTCGGTCCGTTCTTTTTTTTGGTTGTTACAGCCAGTGGTTTTAATGTTTTTGTTTCAATTTCATCTTTTTAAATTGGGTAATCGCTCACACTAGGATAAATTTGGCTTTAGATTGCTCTGTTTGGGTACGGGTTGGGTTTGAGTGAGGTAAGTTTGGGCAGGTTAGTTTTACGAGGCCTGTTGGAAATTATAATAGAGCTGATTACAGAAGAGTCTGTACTGTTGCTTGCAGGTACAAAGTCTTCATAAATCCGAGCGTGAGCGATGTGCTTTGCACTGCCACTGCCGAAGCACTTGCAATGGGGAAGTTTGTAGTTTGTGCAGACCACCCTTCAAACGAGTTTTTCAGTTCATTCCCAAACTGTTTGACGTACAAGACATCTGAAGACTTTGTCGCGAAAGTTAAGGAAGCATTGTCGAAGGACCCCTTACCCCTTACCCCTGAGGATCGATACAAACTTTCATGGGAAGCAGCCACTGAAAGGTTCATGGAATACTCGGATCTCGACAAAGTTCTACAAACAGGTCAAGGTCCCACCATGGGAAAATCAGTTTCGATGCCCAATCTCTCTGACATGGTTGACGGAGGATTGGCATTAGCTCACTATTGTTTCACTGGGAGTGAGATCTTGAGGCTGGCAACTGGTGCAATACCGGGTTCTCGGAATTATGGTGAGCAGCACAGCAAGGACCTGCATTTGTTACCACCCCATGTAGAAGACCCCATATATCACTGGTGAAGGTTTTTCAGAACCCTTGTGCATATTAGGAGATCGTCTTAGTCTTTCAGATAGTATTTGTTGGTGGCGTGTTATATCTGTGGCTTGCCATCCACTATTCATACGTCAATATATTATGTATATATATACGAGTATCTAATACTGGTGTAGTGGTGTGTAGATTTATTTATGGAAATTTTTAATCGTAGAATCCCTGCGGAAGAAGGCTTTCAGAGTTTCAGGTCAGTCATTGTCGATACTACAAGATCCTAGTTGGCCTGAGCAAGGATCAGATAAGTTTCAGTTTGGATATCCGATCGAACTTTCAAATTTCATTATCCAATATCTGATCCGTGATCAAAAATATTTCGGATATCTGAAAATCGATTCGATTGGATATCCGACATAGTTTGGATACGGATATCCACTAACTTCTTGACTTCTCTTTTTTAGTGGTTTTTCATATGAACAAAAACAGATTCCAAGGCGGATTACATATTAACTTGCCCAAAAGTCGTAAATAAATTAAAATACAGACTATATATTTTATATAAACGCACGGGCTTTCTACCTAGTAATATTACTCCTAGTATGTAGAGGTTATGAAGGCGAATCAAGAAGCTTTGTCTTACAATAACCTATGAACGAGGAAGGAGCTCACTCTTCAAGGGTTAGTGTTCTGGATTTTTGGGTGTAGCACTGTGTAGGAGATGCTGTTCCTAAAATATTTCTTGCAGTGAATTTTTTTTTTGAAACATAATGGGGATAAAGCTCAAATTGGGTGAAAAAGCGTAACAAAAGATAGAAGGCGGTTGTGTCATCAGAATTCAGTAGTGAGTTAGAAACTACATGCTTCAGTGTCCATGAGTTTGTCTTATAAACCTCGTTATACACTCTAGCACGCTGCCTGAGCTAGCAACGAACCACAATGGCAATAGAAATATAGGTGAGGTCTTACGCCCGTTAACAGGGAGTACAAATTCTGGTATGAGGCGCCTCACTCTCAGAAGACTAGCAAAAAATTGAAATGAATAGTGGTGAAAGCCGAAGGTGCAACGACGCCTTTTAAACTATAAATAAAAAGGATGTTTGCATTAAACCTTCAAATGAATGAAACAAAAGTCAAGAATGAATCCTTTAAACTTAAAACACCACAAACGAAAAGAATTCAACATCAATGATTCCCATATTTACAATATGATTAAGCAACGCTCTAAAAACTTCCCATTCAAGAATGATTCGATGCAATTAATTGTCTTCAAGATATATCCGAGATGACTCCTTTCGCCTTCTTGTAGGTGAATTGCCTGGCAATCAAGAGATATGCAAAGAAGTTGACGACACTGAGAACAGCCAAGACCCAGTAAAAGTAGTCCAGATGACCTCTGTTCAGATTATCAGGAATCCACCCTACGCTCCCATTCTTAGTGGTCGCGCTTGTCACTATAGTTACCAGCAAAGCACTCAGGTAATTCCCCAATGCAACGGTTGTCAGCGAGATAGCGGAGCAAACACTTCTCATTGCATCCGGTGCTTGATCATAGAAGAAGTCCATCTGAGCGATAAATGTAAACACTTCGGCACAACCAATAAGAAAGTACTGTGGAATTTGCCAGAAAATCGACATTGGGACTGTTTCCAAGTCATAGTAATTGTGCTTTTTTACCATGTTTAGTCTGGCAACCTCCAAAATCCCAGCTGCAACCATTGAGAAGACTGAGATCAACAACCCGATACCCATCCTTTGTAACACGGTGAACCCGTCTTTGTGGCCTGTGTACTTTCTGGCCAGTGGGACAATCATTTTGTCGTAAACAGCAGCCCAAAACAGGACACTCAGTGTATCAAAAATAGAGAGGGAGGCTGATGGGATCTTGAATTTTGGTCCTATGCGTTGGTCCATGAGGTTGCCTTGCAATACAAACATGGTGCTCATTTGGCCGTACACAGCGGAGAAAACAATTCCAGTTGCCCATATTGGAAGTAACCTAAGGACAGCCTTAAGTTCTTCTACTTGGCTTACGGAGCATAGCCTCCATGGGTTTACCTCGCCTTTAATGTCATCTGTTGGAATTGGTACTGCTGCTTTATCAAGAAACCTGAAACCAAAACAATTTCACATTACAGTATTAATCTAAATGCCAAATTATTCTTAAATTAAATTTGCTTCTTAAATTATTACTCCTGTCTCAATCATTTGTTTACCGTTTTTATTTCTTGTGAAGGGTATTTTAATCAATGGTAAACAAATGATTGGGACAAAGGAAGTAGGTCAAAGTAACTGACAGCAATTGTTCAATGAATTTTATAATTAGTCCTCGGAAACAGTCTGTGTATAGTCCTCGTATAACTAACCCGACCCTAGACCAGAATTAGACCTGATGACAGTGTCAATCATCCTAAAGCAGCATTGACCAAAGCGGGTCAATGCCTGTCTCTAGCTATGTTGCAGCTAATATAAACAGGACCTGAATAAGTAAACCAACGATCCGTGTCCAACTTGACTCAATAATAACAACCCGTAGCAGAAACAGCCTAACAAAACCTTCCAAAAGTGGAAGATAATCGAAGTAACCCAACCACGACTAATTCCTAGCCGACACAAATAACCCTTATCTACATGTTCTCAAGAAACGGAGTAAGCGTACCTTAAAGTGTCGGTATGCTCAAGCTTTCGGCTACCCTTAATGCCAGAACCTTCAGCAGTCTCATACAAAAGCTCATTGTCTTGAGGAACTTGAACTTTGAATTTCCTGAAGGCAGCAACTATAACCTGAGCAACCCTTGTCAAAGGACTACCACCAGGCTTCTGAAGCCGATACAAGCTGGAACCCGAGAAGAACGAGACAACGGCTAGAGCCATGGCTACAGCAGGGACACCAAATCCCCAACCCCAGCCCACATGAAGCTGGATATAAACCAAGACCGATGAAGCAATCAGTGCACCCACATTGATTGAGAAGTAGAACCATGTGAAAAATGAGCTTCTCTTTTTATTTTCCTTCTCGTCATTTTCGTCGAATTGGTCAGCTCCAAAGGATGAGACACAGGGTTTGATACCGCCTGTGCCGAGAGCTATCAAGTATAGCGAGATAAATGTCACTGCGACTTCAGCAGATGATGCATGACATCCATTTTTTGCCGTGCAAGTGGGCTTTAGTCCTTTTACGGAGGCGGACATTGTCAACAGCCCCATTCCCTGCACCACACAATGCATCTGTTATGAGCTTTTGGTCTACTTTACTTGGCCTTCAGTTACAAGTATTTGACATGGGTGCATTTTCAAGCGCCGGACATGTTATGGTATGAAAAATAGTCATGTTTTCTTAGCTTAAAATAAAGTGTTCAGATATATTGTTAATTCCCTAAACGGGCAACCTCCAGTTGCAGGGTTAAAACATCGGTCCTGTCAATTCTTAATACGAGCTAGTTGAGTTAAGGTCAAATTGCTTGTCAAAAATACATTAACGCCTCTTTTTCCATTACATATAAATACACGCAGATCAGGTCAAGTTTACGGGTCAGTAAATAATGTGGAACCTGAAGAGAAGCATTGAGGGAGGATTTGGATAAAACTTACAACAGCATAAATGATGGAGAAAATGGCGATAACCCAATATCGGCCAAAGTAGGCATCAGCTAGAAATGCACCAAGCAGGGGCATGACATAGCATGTGCCTGACCAATTATTGACATTCTTAGCAGCTGTTGCATTTCCCTGATGAAGTTGATCCACAAAATAGTTCACCAGATTTGTACTCATTCCATAGTATGCCAGCCTCTCACAGCATTCATTTGCTGCCACAATTCGACATGTACATTACTTATCAGAATGGAATTCACAAGGAACATTACCCCGTGCCTCAAAGATTCTAGGATATGCCTAAAGGGGCTCATTTATACGAATTTTACCATTTACGCTTGGGTTTTAGATTAGAGAAGGAACATTATACAAACACTATATCGAGAATTGTATTAGAACGGGTGTTACACCAGAGCGGGCCTAAGAGATGCACCCTGATATTAAGCTCAAACCTCCCCGACCAGTAAATTACAGTCGTGGCCTAATGATCTATGGTTAAGTCTTATGCAACCAGTAGACAGTAGTAGTGCAACTTGGTTAGCTATTTTACTTATTTACTTATTTGATTCTATGAAAATGAAAGAATTTGCGAAAATTTATTATCGAACTAAACAAGATTGTGACAAACATACCAAAGATAAAAGAGCAAGCCTTCCATCTCCCAGTATTCTCCTTGTTAGCAGGATTTCCTTGGATATCAACAGTACCATCCTTGACAAAACGATCATCTTCTCCCCCGTTCATCTTCGTCACTTTCCTTAGGCCTCAAAAAACTATTTCACCAAACACAAACAATTTTATTACTCTATTAACATTAATTCCATACCAATAAGCCATGATTATGAGCACATAATGAATTCTAAAACACTGTATCTTCAATATGACAAGAACAATAATCTTAAGAAATCGGGATGAAGATAAACTACGTAAACTTGTAAAAATACCCAACAGAGAAGCACATGTAAGAGTACCAACAGTTACGGCCAGGAGTATGCAGAGAGGTTATTTGCAGGGTTTCTGCAGAATGTTTAAGAATGTTAAGGGCCGTTATTTATATGTTGCTTAGACTCGACTGCAAGTATAGGACAAGTGAGTCTCAGACACAAAACCATTCGTTGATGAACTAGAACTAACAATGTACTCGTATTATATACTATCCCTTAATCTTTACCAGTCGAGACATTATTGGTGCGGCCAAACAACGTGTGGGGATAAAATATATGAGTATGCGACAAATAAATAACTCTAAAAGAAAAACCTCAAGTTGTCACGGCATAAGTTTTTCCATTAATTGACAAGTACTGAACTAGACATGCTAATTATAATACGTTAGCCAATACATTGAACCTTTTTTTTTAAGGCAATTACAGTAGGAGAAACAAATAAACTGAGATTTAGTGTATCAGTAATTACCCACCAAGAAAAATTCATACCATATTTACCGAACATAACAAAATGTAATCTATTCATTCCTTTTCATTCAATTATGCATGCACCTAGACAATTTTCATCCGCAATTCACATACGGAAAAAGAAAAACTACATAAACTTGTGAAAGACCGTCTTACGATTTTACTAAGTCTTGTCGTTAAACCAGTATATTAATTACTCCAAAGGCTTTTGTACTAATTATTTCTATCGAAACACAACGAAACAAGTACATCTGACGTAGATGGCATGTTAAATTAAAAGTCCAAGAACCGATTCAATATGAAACGAAAAGATTATAGACTTGTTTAACTTTTATTAAAATAATTATCGCAAAGAATTAAACGTAAACAAACGACCGAAATAGACGAAGAAATTATTAGAGAGACGTTAAAATCAAATTAACAAGAAAAAAGAACCGAGATTGAAGAGAAAGAGATTGGTACCTTTGAGAGCACAATAGAATGAGGACAAAGAATAGAGACTGAAACTCAAAGAGAGATTTATTATATATAGAAAATTAGGGTACTATTGTAATTTGAAAGAGTGTATATATATATTGATTTTTTCACATTATTCCAGTAGAATTACGAATTATGAATCAACGGTTTAATCTGATATTAATGGCAATTGGCAATAATCAAGTTTTTCTTCCCTTTTTTTGTTTCCTTTCCGGCGTATTAAATGACTAAGCACTTGTGACGTATACTAGAGTTGGAGAAACCTAGTATTAGTAAGAAACAAAAAGAGCAGATTCTTTTTAATTAGAATTTGAGTGGTTGTCAAAAATTAACTAGGGAGTATTAATTTGTAGGAAAATGTTATGTGACACTTAAGTCAATATAAACAAACAATTTTGGCCAAGTTGTTAAGACTGAAAAGGAGGGGCGGACGCAAGAATTTTCGTTCGAGGGGTACAATTTTTTTTAATCCTGATTTTGATATTATTTACGTATTTATACTCATCTATCATCAGACATATACATGATCACAAATCAACACCTTTTCTGAGAATGATATGGCCATACACCTCTTCGTTATATTTACAACTGTTATAAGCAAGACTAATTGATGCATGATTAAATATTGCAAAAACTGCATATATTTTAAAAGAATATTGATAATAAATAATATTTTCTCCGTTTCATTTGTTTCTTTACGTTTGCTTTTTCGGCACTATTCATTAGTAAGGAGAATTTTCAATACAACTTCTTATATATAA
>JAYMSF010001445.1:0-12037 GCA_036897335.1 Silene vulgaris
TTGATATGGCATTATTTAAGAAAATAATCAAATATATTAATCCTTTCCACTTAATTTTATTTATTAAGAATTTTTCATTATGTTTTAATTATGTAATTGAGAGGGATAATAAAAGAAAAATTGTCCAACAACTCCAATATGATTTTTCGGGTGAAATGGCTATAAGATCTTATATTTATCAGAAAAAACACCATGAAACCACTCATGATATAACCCGAGCAACCCCCGGCTATAAACTATCTATAATAAATTTTAAAAATTATAATACTTCAATTTTTGTTTGTTATTTAAAGAAATTATTTAACTAAGGATTTACAATAATAAAATAACAAAAACGTTTGCAGTTCATGTCTAATTACACTTCTATTGACATCGTACAATCTACGTAGTCTTTTAACAAGCCAAACCTATTTTCTCTACATCATCTGACATACTATTAGATTAGATGTATTCATCGACGTCGTATTTTTCTATGCCCCGTCTTAGTTGTATATCGATGGACTCAGAGGAGGATACTAATAGTCGGGTAATATAAACAATATATAAGCTCACAAACTGCCCTGCCAACTATTCTCGACTATAGATATTATGGAGTACATTCATCTCCCCTCGCCTTTCAATAGTCTTCTCCGATTGTAGTTGATAAGTTGACTGAATAGAAATTGTCACATTGCGGCTTTGGAGAATCGAAAAATCTCTAACAATGAAAGCTATTGTTGTTATGGTTTGCGAGACTAATGAGTTCTGACCGAGTTAATCATTTTACCATTGAGTTTTATTTATTCCATCTCCGATATTATAGTCTGAATCGATTCGACTCGACCCGAAATTATTTGCTATGCTGATTCTCGATTTTGACTCCAACCTCGAAAATATTTCCCCAGTTGGATGATTTCCAATAATTTGAAATTCGACAGGATCCGACAGTCACTATAAAAGGCCGCCCTAAACAACAAGCTCTTGATAATAGTCAAAAGCCACGATATAAGTATATAACCCGGGCAACGCCCGGGCTTGAACACTAGTATGCCAATATGTTTGAAAAAATAAAACATTCATACCGTCATCTCCAGGAGCCTTTATTGGGTGCATCTGATTAAGCGCATTAACAACCTCATCACTTGAGTATTGGGCTGACAAGATCAAATTCATCTCATTAGTGACTCTACCATCTGCACCATCAAGCACACCACTAGCGAAATGAGGCTGCAGCGAAGAAAAGAGACCGCTAAAATACGTGTTAACAAATTCTAATATAGCCTAATTCCCCTCATAAATCCTCCCGTCCTCATCACTCACTTTAGCTATATGATTTCGCCGTTTTCGTTGCCCTGCCTTTTGATGGAAATTTTCGTATTGCGATTCCCGTCACGTAACCATAACACTCGTGACCATTGCTGCCAAAAGAGCTCTTCCTGTCTTAATAGTTTATCAATTTCCATAAGAGTCTGCTTTCTCTCTCGTACTCGGCTCTCCGTTCGACCCCCCTCATTAAGAATTTTGAGTCGGTTCCTCTTCTTAGTAAGCTCCTTTAATATCTTACATTTACTATTCCCCTTCCATTTTAACAAGTTTTTCGCACAGTTACTAATAGAAGACATCAGTCCCTCATTATCACTACTCCACGCACTTCTCAGAGCTTCCTCACACCCATCTTCCCTAACCCATATCTACTCAAAACGGAATTTTCGAGAACGTTCTCCTGCTATACTAGCTCGCCCATCATAAACAACCTTAATAAGGCAGTGATCAGACCATTCTCCATTAAGATGAACTAGCCTGGCAAACGGGTATAAATGATGTCAATTCTCTGAAACCATAGCTCTATCAATCCGACTTTGCCTATTATCATCCCCAACTTGTTTGTTGTCCGAATTAAAATCATATCTTCCGTAAAGAAGATCATGAATTCCAGTATCATTTACGAACAAATTGGATAACACTTAACTCGCTTCAATGTTAAAAAAAGCGAAAAAGATCAATCCGTCTTCGGGGAGACTGCTTAGTTATTTTTTACCTCCGTAGTCCGTATATCCAAACTCATCAATTAACCCGCCTTCTCTCTCTTTCGCCTCTACAACGGAAAAAAAAAACCGCAATATTTTCTCCCAAGAACAGCAGGTATGCAGTTTCCACCATTGTTTTCCTTAAATTGAACTTGCAATTTTTCCACCACTTTATTATTTTCATCCATATACTTGTTATTATTCTACGCATATTGTTTGTTTTGATTGATTTTATGTAATTTGTGTGATTTTCTAGGGTTTCCGAGTTATTGAAGTAGGCGAACAATCGAGAAATATTAACAATGGAGATTTCGGAAGAAGAGTTAAAGCAACAACTGGTAGATGCTGGAAATAAGCTTCTTTCTCCGCCTTCCTCAGTTTCCGACCTGCTTGAATCTCTTGCTGTAAGCATTCCTTTATTTTATTTTTGTTTGTTTTTCGTCGAAATCCGCAGTTTTGAATGTTTGCTTGATTTGTTCTTCAATGTGTTTAATCATTAGTGTCTTTTATGTTGTATGAGTTTGTTTACTTTTGCGAGGCGATTTTGAAAAACGTATACAATCAAATGGAACATAGGAAGTAACTGTATTCGAAATTTCTGTTTTTTACTTTTACTATGGAAATCGTCTTCTGTAGGCAGCGTAATTTTGTGTAAAAGCGTCTGGAATTGCCTTGAGTTTCTTATGAGGCGTAATTATTGAATGTATGTGATGTTATCAGTTGAGAAAGTGATGCCGTTTGTTGATTGAAAAATGCGAATCTAGTAAGTTCGAAATTAAAAGCCTCAATTTTGCCCCAACTGTGGATTTGGTAGTGCCTAGTTATTGAAGTTTTGGCTAAAAAGGCTGATCATTGTTACGGTCTGGTATTAGTTATGACCATGAGTGATAGCTTAGATGTAATTTTTTTCACCACTGTTCATTGTTATCTGTTGCGATCGTGACAGTGTTTTACAGTTTTGTGTTTCAATGTTTCTGGCTGTTCTACGTTGGTGTTTGAATGTGTTTAATACGGTCTGTTCTTTGCTTATGTGCTATTAGTTTGCAAGATTCTCATGCTGTATGCTTTTATCGTTCATTTTATATGTTATTTGAATTTTACCCTTACATTTGAACACAATCTGTCTCATTTATCAAGCAGTGATACATATCTCTTCTTCACTCATTTCTGTAATATATAGCTGTCGATTTAATTGTTTTTCTTTATTGCTTATAGCTGGTGGAAAGCTTGCTTTTGGGCGTGGAGCAGTCACCATCAGAGTCAATCAGGGAGGCACTCGAAGCGTCAACAAAAGCGTTGATCGCTGAAGAGCTTTTGAAACATTCAGACGCTGATGTCAAAGTTGCTGTTGCTTCATGTATCAGTGAGATAACTAGGATTACAGCCCCAGAGGCACCTTATGCTGACGATGAGATGAAGGTTTTAGATGCCTCTATTTTCTACTCAGCTCTTAATGCTTGATATAAGGACCGCTTGATATAAGTTTATTGTGATTATTTAGTTCTTATATTCTTAACTTATGCTTATCAATGTTATGACCATTCATAGTTTATGTATCGTTCTCAGGAGGTATTTCAATTGATTGTATCATGTCTTGAGAAGCTGGATGATAAATCAAGCCGTTCATACATCAAGAGGATCTCTATACTTGAGACTTTGGCAAGAGTCAGATCATGTGTTGTGATGCTGGATCTTGAATGTGATGATTTAGTTGTTGAAATGTTCAGGCATTTCCTTAGAACAATAAGGTACATCATATTTGGAGCTGATATTGTCTCTTTCTCTCTCTATTTACAATACCGTCCGTCTCCGTGACTGACTTTACTATCTAAGTATGTTTGGTCATCTTGGTTGTATGACTTACGGTTCTGATTTCTGCAGATTTTTGTGTAGTTCATGTGAGCTTCTTCCCCTATGAGATCATAAGTTTTGTCATCTGCAATTTGCAACCTGCTATTTTTTGCTGTTTCTATTGAGCTACTTCCCCTATGAGATCATAAGTTGCTTCCTCATATCGCTACTAATTAGTTCTGATTGCTTCTATCCTAGACTCTTGCACCTTTCCATAGTGCCTTCTATTGTCTGAGGCCTATTCTGTGTGACTGAGTGAGACCACAGTTGTCTAGTATGCTTCAGAGACCTGTCAGTTTGAGGCTCCCCAAAGTCCGTTTTGACTTTTGACTGGGTAACGATGGATAACCGGTATTTCATCTGTCTTGTGTGTTACAGTTTTTGTTGACCTCCAAATTTTCAATTGTTCTACATGTGAAGTGTATTCTGGTACATACCACTATACCAGATACTTTTTTCTAGACTTCCGCATTCACAAGTTTCATGGACTCGTCTCTTTTGTTTATTTACTCTTGTATGTTGTGGTTGATAGAAGCTTAATCTGTGTATTGGCACTCGTTTTCATATGTGCATATTTATTTATAGTATATTTCCTTGCGAAGTATTTGTAAATTCGTTCTGAACACGTGAAATTTGCCGCAAACATGTCTTCAAATGGTTAGTTATTCTTATAGTGAGTTTTTTTTTCACTCTCAGGGATGATCACCATGAGGGGGTGTTTACTTCGATGGAGACAATTATGACCCTTGTCTTGGAAGAAAGTGAGGCTATATCTGTAGATCTGCTTTCGTCTATTTTAAACATCCTTAAAAAAGAGGACAAGGTCTAGTATCTTATAAAGCTCTGAAGATTTGCTTATGCCATGTTTTAACCTCTCCACTTGCCTGCTTATGTAATTGTTTTTCTTCCATTTTCAGGAAGTACTTCCTATTGCTCGTCTTCTTGGAGAGAAAGTGATTGTTAATTGTGCTAGTAAGGTTAAACCTTACTTGTTATCAGCTGTGAGGTCTAGTGGTGTTTCTTTAGATAATTATAGTAAGGCTGTGGCAGATATTTGCCAAACTGGTGTTGAAGCTATTGAGCCCACTGACGATGTTACAAACAAAAATTCGGTATTTTATCCTCCTTGCATGCTTAATAAGATAATATTGCACTTCTTTTGGCGTTTGGCAGTTTGGTTATTTAACAAGGCAATTGATGCAACCATACATTTCTTGCGTTTATTGTTTCGTTGATGCATCCATATGTAACTAATGCTCCAATCTCCATAGTTTATTAAGCATATGCATATGGTGTCAATCAAACGGAGAAATATTTGTATTTCTTTTTCTTTTTTTTTTTTTGCTTTTCCTCTTTAGTGGTGGGATCGGGGTCGGGGCGGCGAAGCCGGAAGGAATCTGTTGTAGGGAACTTGGACTAGGTTTATAGAGACGTTTTTGTTTTGTAGTTCTATTCTTAATAGAAAGAGAGGCCCTGATTGGTGTAGCATTTAATAGTGATGTTGAATTTCAACCTCATAACGCATATAGGGTGCTTTTTTTTCCCAATATAATCCATCTTTCATGCAAAACTAATACTCCGTATTTACTTATGTAGTACTTTGTAATCTATTTGTTCTCGTTTAAAGGAGAAATTAAACTACGAATGGATAAAGGCTATCTCTCAATGTGATGGTAATATTGACAACCAAAGGAATGTACTCATACATGCTAGTTGTAAATCTTGTTTCTAAACTAATGGAAACTACTAATAACTAACAAGATAATCTAGTTGTGAAGCATGGAAACAACTACGAAGACAGTGTTCTAGTACTCGTAATGTGATCGGATTATCATTGAAAAACATAGAATCTTCGATTGTATGTACATTTTCATTTTTGTATG
Source organism: Silene vulgaris (assembly GCA_036897335.1). Taxonomy (NCBI): domain Eukaryota; kingdom Viridiplantae; phylum Streptophyta; class Magnoliopsida; order Caryophyllales; family Caryophyllaceae; genus Silene; species Silene vulgaris. The sequence continues at coordinate 5,741 of JAYMSF010001445.1, forward strand.
TCAGAGTTATGTCCTTACAATAAAGCTAGTCTCTGAGTTTAGTTAATTAAGATTCCATGTAGTTATTTAACTATGATTCTATGGCTGGTGGCACTGTGACATTGTACCAGTTTTCACTTTGTTGTAGGCAGTTTATACCTGCTAGTCTGCTGCCCTTGACGTATTACTTTAAGCCTGACTTGTTTTTAAATCCTCTCTCCCTAATCAGGCTGGTGAGAATGATTTGCTCAATGCACCTTCAGAAAAGGCAGTTGAGGTAGGTTCCAGTTTCTATTTCTTGTGTTTATATATTCTTGAGAATGTTGCTTGCATAGAAATTTTAAGGCAACCGTCCTTGCTTCTCAGGTAGCAATTGAATCAATGGAAGATGCGCCTCCTTCTGAAGAAGTTGGCCCAAGCACTGTTGGGTCACCTAAGACTGGTATGAGTAATGGTTCCCTGAAGAAGGGCAGTGAAGACACTCCTGCGACCAATGGCAACTCCATGGAAGTCGATAATGATACTCTGGATGAGAAAGTGGAGCCAAGCAAGACTGAAGTTGAAAGTGTAGCTGATGAAGAAACTTCAAAGTCTAAGCCACAAAAATCGAACAGGAGAAAAGGGAGAAAATCAAATTCTACCAAGAGCTCGAAATCCTTTGCACCTATTTTGTCCGATAGAAAAAGTGAAGTCCTTGATACACCTGAGCATGAGGAAAATGATGCCAAGGATGTTGATGATATAAATCAAGAGGATCCTGACGCTGATACCACAGTGGCAGCCCATAATGAGAAATCATTGGAGGATCCCATCCCCTCGCCAATTGCATCTGACAATGCCCATGTTGATCCTTCTCTGCCCTCAACAACTGGAAGCCTTGCTGATGAAACCCTTTCTGACAAAACTGGATTTGAAAAGAAGAAAGAGCATCCTATTCAAGAAAACAAGTCAGCTAGTGATGTTGATTGTAAGAAGGAATCTGACACCCAGCAGGGTTCTGAGGGAGCTGCTGATCTAGATAGCACGGTGAACAAACATGCCGCATCTGACCAGGAAGAAAGAGTAGCTGATTCCGCTAATGATACAAAGAATGAAAATGATAATACAAATGAGTTGGATGGTAATTCAGCTAAGGAGGTGGTTCAAGAGGCTGAAGTCGGGGGTAGTCAGCGTGTTAACAAGAAAAAACGAGGACAGACAAAAGCTACTCCAGCTAAGTCAAAAACTCCTGCCAAGGATGATAAAAAAGTACTTCCTTGAGCTATTAGTATTCATCTTCTGCCGAGGTTATTTTCTGTTAGTTAGCCTAATTTCTTACTCTAGTGTTTCTCAACAAATTTTGTGCTTATTCCAGAAGACCGTTGCCATACCCAAGCCCACTCCAAAAGTGACTAAAGATGTTAGTGGTATGGAAGAAGCAGCGAAGTCAAGTTCAAAGAGGAAGCGTCCAAGCGAAGAAAAAGTATGTAAACATATTGATCTTTGCCAACTACATCTGCTTTGCATATTTCTTATGTGTTTAGTTAAACTTGAGCTTATGAAGTACCTGTGAACTGTGATGGGTTGGTCTTGAATTGATTGATTTGGAGTGAAAAGAGCTATCTGATTTTGTAACTTTTCATCTGAAGAAACTTCTGCCTGTTTTATTTATAATTTATTATTTTGTTTTAAGGAGTATTTTCTTGGCTGATGTTCTTGTGTTTCTTTTCTGTTGTAGTCCACTTGGCCCATGCAACTGGTTTTTGTCGTTAGCTATTGTATATAACTGTTCTTCTGTCGTTCTTGTATATGAGGATTGCTTGTGATAGAAAATTGTTTAGCTATGAGGAGGTTCAGTGGTTGTGTTCACATCAGGTTACTCTGAGTCCTGCTAGATATTGTTGAATATAGTTTGATCCATCGGCCTAATTGATGAGGCTGTGGCAGATTTTTTTGGTAGACTCGAGACTTCTTGATTGCTCATTTGCACTTACGTAATGATTCTAGTACATTTTCCTTAATTTCCAGCGATCTTTCGCATATGTAGGCAGTGATATGCTAGAAGGGCCTTTCTGGCACTTCACAGCTGACATTTGCTGTTTTGTCACTGTTAAATTGTCTTACACAAATTCTTAAGAGAGACGGTCTCTCATTAAGATAGTTCTGCTACTTCCTCTAAATTTACCTTTTACTCTCACTTTCTAAATTCTCTCACAAAAAAAGGGCAGATGGGATAAATGAAAAAAATGGGGTGAAATATTTTTCGGTTAATTTGGATCAACATATAGTTTTTCCATTTCTTCATGTTCTTTCCCTGAATTAAAAATTCATCCCACATAATTCTCTTTTTTTTTTTGAATGAAAGTTCAATCTCATTAATAATTAGCCCTATGGCGTCTAAACTTAATATCAGCATTAACAAAATACTTAACTAAGAATATCAAATTAATTTCAACCGAAACAAAGATCTCTATTTTTCTTCAAAGTGGGAAGAACATAATGAAATGGAGGTTGGAAGGAAACTATTTTTAGTCTTGAATCTGAATGCGTGATTGTGTTTTATACTTTTATTAATATTAGATTTAAAATTTTATCTTAATTTTTCTTAACATTTTTCTTTTGACTTTTAGGCACACCAAACAAAGGATTATGGTCCAGAATTGGTTGGTTCAAAGGTTGAAGTTTGGTGGCCGGATGACAGCAAGTAAGTTATCTATTACTCCGTATTTTTATCCCGTGACTGGATAAGATTGGTTTTACGATCAGTCTTCAAGATTGGTTTTATTTTACAGTTCTTGCACTTTACAGTCTAACTTCTTTTATTGTTGAATTGTATCTATACATTACAAATTACAATGTGTTATTCTATTTTTGTAGATTTTATAAAGGGGTTGTCAAATCCTTTGATGCTGCTGAAATAAAGCATAAGGTAAATGGAGTTTCTTTGCAGTCTCTTGGTTGAAATTAGTGTCTGTGCCATGTTTTGATGTTATTTGCTCATCTTGCCTGCAGATCTTTTATGATGATGGTGATGTTGAACTGCTGGATCTCAAACAGGAAAGATGGAGGTTGGCTGGTAAACATGAAGTATGTTCCGCTCGTTTCTTCTTGGCTGTATACTTCTCTTTGTATTTTTTTGCCATGTTCTGATGTTAATTGATCCATTGTTGCTCATAGGTACATGCAAGTGATGGTGAGAGTCCTGATGAATCTGCTGACGAAACGTACGTTATGGCTTTTAGATTTTCTGTGAAACCTCAATGATGCACATTTATTTTACTCAGCCCTCACTTTGAATAGTTCCCCGCCCATAAAAAAAAAATTATGGTTTCTTTTTCACAAAAAGTTAAATTTGTGATGAAATATTGATTTTGAAGTTGTTGAAATGTCGGGTCACAAATCATAACATGGACACTCCAAATTGGAAACCCATCAGCTTTATTCATGGATTTCGGGATTAGTTTTTGTTTTTTCAGTGGCCTGTTTTGTTTGCCATTGAAAGTATGAATTTGATCAAATCCATTTGTGTTTTCCTTATTAAGCGTACTTTATTTGGTTATTTACAGGCCAATAGGTAAGAAAAGCAAAACAAGTGCAGACCTAGGAGCTAAGCAAGGGAAGACTGGGAGCACAACTAAAATGTAAGTTCTTTATCCTACCTTCACTCCACTTCGTTGGAAATACGACAAAACATCGTCCATATATGTTGTTCCGTGTTTGCCAGGTCTGGTGCTTCATCGAGCAAATCAAAATCTGCACCGAAGTCTGGGAAAGCCAAGGAGGAAGCATCAAAGAAAACCGGGAAATCTGTTTCTAAAGCTTCAAAATCTGGGAGTAAGTTTTCGGATGATACCTCAAAATCTGCTAAAAAGTCCAAGGATGATGAAGACTCACCCAAAGGAAATATCAAGTCAAAGCAAGGCACATCTGCCAAATCTAAGGCTAAGCCACCCAAGAGTGTTGGTAAATCCAATTCAAGTACTAGCAAGAAAGTTAAATTAAGTACATCATCAGCAGACGAGGACACTGAAGATGAATCACCCGAACCCAAGAAGCCAAAAGGGAAGTCTCCGAGTACGCAAAAATCTCAAAAGAATTCGAATAAAAGAAAGAGGTAAAAGATTGATGACATAAACGGTCCTTATCTTTTGGTAGAGCTGTATTGCAGATTACAGTGCTTCTGTCCATCCAGGTATGCCACTGGCCCGGGTGTCGTATATCTATTGTTTTGAATAGTAGGGAAATGACGGGTCCTAATTGGCGGTATATCACAGTTAATATAGTTAGGTTTTCTTAGCTTTAGTTGGTTTAGCTTTTGTTTAGGGACTATTTTGTAGATGTAGTATCAGAGCTCTCGTGTTTGATCACATTCTATTTATTGTGTCGGGACTATTTTGTAGATGTAGTTGGTTTAGCTATGTTTTACTTGCAGTCACTGTGTTGTGTATCCTCGCGACTCAAGCTCTTCTCAAAATTGTATTCGTCTATGAAATCGCTTTGCTTCCTCCTCCCTTTCTCCTGGTGTTCTATTGCTACTTATGGTTCTTAAATTTTCGAAAACAAAAACTACAAAGTACTTCCAACTTTTTTTTTTTTAATTTTTTTTTTTTTTGTAAAATGTGGTTGTTAGACTATCTAAATAAGTTTTCAGACCGCAAATTTTACCATAAAACGTACAATGAGTATTTGTGATACAATTATGTAACCAAGTTCCTACTTTCAATCGATATGTTCGCAACTTCGTCGAAGAGTTTTTCTTTCAACATGTGACGTACTTCTCCAGATAGACTTGATTCAATAAGGCAATCATCAATATTATCCTTAGATGAACTTCTGAGGCGCCATTTGTTGTGTCCATCATATCTGCAAAACAATCGCACAAAATAATGATTAGGGAGTAACAAGTAATAATAATACTATTGTCAAAAAAAAAATTTATACGCAAACATGTACAAATTATAATTAAATAGTCAATTATTCTAAAAAATAAAATCCTTGTACCCATTTACTCAAGTACACTCACAACTTGTAATAGGGAACTTCTGCCAACATATACAGTAGTCTGATACACATGTAATATGAACGTATTGAACGGGGTTTCCTTTGTATCGATCGTAAGTGGACAGGTAGTCTCTTCTATGATTTTTCTAGTCAAAGCATATATACCTATTCGACTCATGTATAAATAGTACGTACTATAAAGTGTAACCTACAAATTTAAATAACATAACATATATTGTGAGTAGTTATTTACAAGACAGAAGAGACTACCTACAACATATATTATTGTTTGCATTAGTAAAGTTAAACAAAGTACAGTAACTCTCCTATAGGACCGTCCTATAGTATAGGACGGGCCCAATAGGAGAAATTAGCCCAACAAAAAGACTATATTATTAATAAAACTCAAATTAGAAAACCAGAAAACTCCATTACCCTAATTTCTTTCTAATCCCCTCTGCTTTAACTGCAACTCCTCCGCATGTGCCGCCCGCGTCTTCACCAACGCCAACTACTCCACCGCCTCTCCATCGCCACCTCAATCTCCGTCGGCCACCAGTAGCTGGTATCAGATCTCATCTTAATCTTTTCAGTTTTAAAATGAAAATCGTTATTTATAACTACTGAAGAATTTAAATTGAGAACTTTTATTGTTAAGTTAGAAAACATGGGTTTCAATACTCTTTTACTGTGATTCAATTGCCCCATGGATTTTGTTTAATATACGGAGTAAGTTTTAATTTCAAAACTCACATTTTTAGTTTGAATATTCAAGTTTTGAAATTGAAAAGTTTGAGGTTTAATTTAAGTAAATGAGTTTTAATTTCGAAATTGGGTTAACAACTCAGAATTTTAACTTTAAAACTTGAATTTTTCAGTTTTACGACTTTCAGTTTTATCATCATAAATTAAGAGTGTTATGCTTTACTTATGCAAAGTATGATTTTACTTTAATAACAAGTGGTTTTAGTATGACAACTTCATGTTTTAAGATTTGTGTTGTGAAGTACTCTGTACAAATTATATTGACCGTAAGTTAAAAACTAAGACTTTGAGATGAAAAATTGTGTTTTGGTTGAAGCGACTCTTATCGGCGTAAAGATCGACGTTTGTAGGGGAGCTCGATTGCAGGGTCATTATCGTCGGTGAATGATAGAGGCATCGATCTCGTGCGTGAGCGGCAGTAGTGTGAGGGTGTCGTTGGTGAAGATGCCAGTTACCCCTGTATAGTTGGTTTTTTTTTTTGTTTCTTTTTTTCTTTTTAATTATTTAAATCTTTGGGCTTTCAGTTAATGGACTCGTCTCATAGTATAAGACAGTCTTATATAACAATTTGTG
>JAYMSF010001446.1:0-12035 GCA_036897335.1 Silene vulgaris
TGCTACACTTCGAAGGCAATTAAGGTGGTATATTTATAGTCAAATATTATGCCGAAATTTATTTGATGCTACTTGTATTTTTTTATCCCACTTGAATCCTTAGAAAAATATAATTTTAATAAATTGGTTTATTACAAGGATTCTCTCCCTAGATTTGACCAAACAAAGGATAGAAGAATCACATATTTAATGGCAGGTAAATTTGTACCAATGTATATATCAGGCACAGTGCCTCCTTTTGGCTAAACGGTACATTGAAGAAATGTGAACATATTCTTTTATTTTTAAACATTGGCGCGATCAGAATACATGTGGCTTAGTGAACAAACATGATGAAACATACTCCCTCCGAATTAAAGTGTTTGCCCCATTTCCCTATTATATGAGTCTTGTATTTCAATGAAATGGGACACACTTTAATTCGGAGGGAGTATATTCTAAAGAGAGCAACTCATACTTTATCCATGCAAAAGGAACACTTGAAAATGCTATTACAAACTTGTTTTCTCTAGGAGTAAATGATGAATTGTATAAACCGCAACTGCTGGAAATAATTAACCTCAACAACATATACTCCTCTAGAATTCTGAAGTTCATGTAACTATCCATATAAATAGTTCACTTAATTTACATGGTCAAGACCAAGGCCGTTTGACATTCATTTCCAAAGATGAGCCTAGACATTCTCTTCGAGATTTCTAACACGTATAAATTTATAGACATCATACACACCCTTTTCAAGAATGTTGAGCTCCTCTTCTCTAAATGCAGGGTAAGCAGCAGTTTCTACTTCAGTTGCACTTGTACGCGTAGCAAGAAAGCTACAGATTGCCTCTAAGGCAACTTCAAGAGTACGGAATTCGAAAGGAGTTTCACAACGATCAACTCATTTAAAACAATACCTCCTGGTATATAAATAAAAATCTAAGCACAAGGTAGAGCCGCGGTGAGTGAAGCACAGAAGAATACGAAGTCATTATCGTTGTTGGCATCACCGCATCACTCTCAAAATGACTTACCAAGGTCATTATTGCGGAATAATCTTGAATGTAGCTGTTTTTCAAATTTAACATAGATGAGTTGCTTACCATCTTCTTTAACAGCATCAACATCATGCCCACCTGACTCTTTCCCGTCTCCTTGAAGACATAACCGTCTTTGAAGTTCTTCAACTACAGGAATTACATTTTCTTCTAAAGGATCTCGAAGTAAAACCTAATAATAAAGAAACACCCACATCTTTACAAACTTACACCTGACTACCTCGTAAATAGAACTTAACTCAAAGATCATACCAAACTGACATCAGAGTTCAGACAGACAAGCATACAGCATATACTCCATCCGTTCCAATCAAAGTTAAACATATGATTGGGACAAGGGAGAACTACACTTCTTTAAAACAATTCTCAGACACAACTAATTTAGTCAGATTACTGGCACATAATATGAGCACCATAAGGCACTATCTTGCTTTTCACAGGATGTTTAAATATATTTCATATGTTGTTGGTAGCATTAAATGAATAACATAAAACCGCCTTGAAGAGACTATCCTTAACTTAAGAACGTCCAAATGAGATTTTTTAATACATATGGAGTAATAGTTAACGAATAGATTAGAGCTACATCAGTTGTATAATTGTACAGTTTTCTTTTTTTGGTATAATGTGAGCATTTCATTCATTAAAAACAATCTTACATCAAAGATAATACAATCAATTCAACTTTCTACTCTTGACTTTCATACAATCATAAATCATCTAACAATGATGCCTAATTTATGAAGCCATTGCTTATCCTCTTCTTTCACTTTCCCAACGATGCATTGCTGAATCCTACACTTCACAATTTGTTGCACCTCCTGCATTACATGTTCAGGTCGAGCTAGAACCAACTCAATCCTGCATCTATTCCTTTCCCTCCAGATTATATACCATGTTTCTAACCGTGCCACTTTCTGCAATTTTGACTGAATGGCACCCCTTCTCTGAGTTCCTGCTTTCTGCAACCAACACTGAATCTGCAGAAATACTCTTTTACTGTACTGACACTGCCTGAATAGATGTTCATGAGTTTCCTGTCCATTCTCACACAGGAAACACTTATCAGTAGCACACACACCTATCTTGTTCAACTTCATGCGAGTATTCAAAGCCTCATGCTGAATAAGCCAGCCTATCATAGCATGCTTGGGAACACCCCATTTAACCCAAATGTCAGCATACCACTGAACAGGTGGGTGTATCTCCTGTAACCAGTGATAGCCAGATGTAACTGAGTACCCTTTGAGATCATGTTGCCATTCATGGTTCACATATCCAGCTTTCAAGCAATCTCTCACCTTGCATACATTCCTCCAATTCCAGTTAGAATCAGAAGGTGGCTGATATGTGTCCCATTCTCTACCCTTCAAATAGATATGATCAATCCATAATACCCACAACTTGTCTGCTTTGGTATAGATCCAATTGACCAACTTTCCAACTGATGCTACATTCCACACCCCTGCCTTCTTTATCCCTAAACCACCCTCTTTTTTTGGAGAGCAAACAGTGGTCCAGGCCACCAAAGGAACTCTTCTATACTCAGCTTCACCATCCCAAAGGTAATTTCTACACAAAGCTTCAATTCTAGCTATCACACCTTTTGGGAGGACAAATATTGATGCCCAGTAGTTGTGCAGGGTATTGAGTACAGAATTGATCAAAGTGACTCTACCTGCATAACTCAGTTTTCTGGCCCCAATCCCTTTTATTCTTGCAGCAATTTTATCAATCAGAACATTACAATCCATTTTTGTTAATCTAGTAGGTTGAATTGGTATTCCAAGATATTTGAATGGCAATTCTCCTTCAATAAAACCTGACACTTCCAGAATATCCTTCCTGACACAATCTTCCACTCCACTAAACACCACCTCAGATTTGCTAGAATTCACCTTCAGGCCTGAGGAGGCAGAAAAAGTAGCCATTGATCTAAGAAGGAGCATGATGGATTCAGTGTCACCTTTGCAAAATAACAACAAATCATCTGCAAATAACATGAATATAACACTCGAGCGAATATCATAACTAACTGAAACGGCAAGAGCAGACTCAAAATGAAGAGGTAAATAATACCTCATCAGCTGTTCCTTTCATAGTGTCTGTGAAGATCACTTTATGGAGGTGAATGTCATCGATATTCAGGTTGTTTCCAACCGATCAAGAGAGAATCAATATGGATTATACCATCCAACACCAATGATGAGCTCAAAATCTGCATTACATTCAAATTCATTCAAAGCCTCCAAAACTAAAACACCAATAGTATTGCTATGAATTAATAAGGTAACGGACTCCGATAACTGTTGTAAATAACAATTTGAATGTATGGGAAGTTCTTACTATCAAAATTTACACAAATAGGTCTCGAGTACGTCATTGACTGCAGGGTTTAATTTAAAATGGACCCTATGTGATGATCAGCTGGCAAAACTATGAATCAGAACTATGAACCGTGAAAAATCACGGGGACTTCTATACCTTTTCTTTAGTGATTATTTAATTTTTTCCCTGTTGAATGATGTATTTATTATTCTTAGTGATATCGTTTTTGCTCGACATTTATATGATACTTTCTTACTCCGTAGTTTACAACTTTTTTAAAATGATGATTATTATAGAAATAATAGGTAGTATTAACCATTGTTGTTAAGTCTATAGATAATTAATTATATTTAATAATTAACATATTTTTAACTAATTTTCCTTTAACCGTTTAATCAAATGAAAAAAAATCAAATGAGATAAGTATAATAGATAAAATCGCATATATATATTTAAGATCAAAAAATAAAAAAACATGATATCTTTTTAACCGACTTCGTTAAAAATAAAAGATGAATACTTTTTTAAATCAAGCACAAAAAATTGTTACTTTTGAAAGACACAAGAGAGCTATTGATGAGAAATGAGTGTGTCTCAAGGCGGTCCGGATTCTCTCCATTATTCTAAAAGAAATGGACCTCTATTACTTTCGAACGATCCAGATCAAATTTTGGGACGATTTGATGGTTGTAATTATGTCATAAAAGTAATGTTTTAATGAATGAAGATGGAAAATATATTAGAATAAGAGTGTATTAAAGTGGTAATGGAGAAAAAGTAATGGAGATGATACAAATTCGTCCCAAGGCTACTCCCGATAAAGCCCAAAGGCAATTTCTACCAGGGCCTGATAAGGAATGATGAGGAAAGGTGAATAAGTTACGCCCAAATAATTGGCAGCCAAACCCGCACAAAGCAACCCAAACATTCCCTTCGTGGCACTATTCATTACACAATTTACTGTTCCTTAGTGAATAGTAGCCAAGTGCTTACACTTTTGAGAAGGTGTAAGATAACTCAAACCAATCCTGTAGCATGCTTAACTTTAGAGTTCTTAACACGTGGAAAAAAAAGTGCATTTTATTGAGATATATAAAAAATACTATCAATTCCCTTAACCACTAATCCGGGCTATTGAACCATAAACAATGTCTTTTCAAAATCTCGGATTATACACTCCATTTAACCAACACTGTCTAGTTTATGACAGCCCAAGCTAGTCTATAACATAACATCAACTAGACCTGACAACATTGTTTGGATCAGATCCAAATAACCCGACCCAAACCTAACTCGTCAACGAATCCAAGGCTCGAATCTGACCCAAATCTTGAAGTGACGTAACTTATTCAACCCGATCCCAATGTTTATCACCACATATTGGCGGTTATCCCTAACTTATCACCAACCAGCCCGAAACTAACCCGACTCACCCTAATTCTTGCAAATTCGAAAACAACCCGATTTAAATGAAATCCGATTGACCTATTTATCACGTCTTAACATCAATCAATCAATCAATTCATCATTAAATCCATTAACCCAAAAACCTCAAAAACTTTCTTAATTTTTTTTAAAAAAATAGAAAATCAAACAAAACCCAAGATTAAACTCCCCCAAAAATCACCTAACAAAACCATAGAGAAAAAAAAAAGAGATAGAAAGAGAAAAACAAGAGAATGCAAAGAATCAACAACAGCAACAAAGAAAAGCAACCCCAAAGGCAAACACAAACACAAACCATCCTCCTTCCCTTCCTCATTGTATGATATTCCACCACCACAATGGTTAGACAACCACACACCACCACCGCCACCGCCGCCGCATCTTCCACCACCCTTCTCCTCACTCCCCCTAAACGGAAAAAAGGCCGCCCTTCTCTACACGATCTCCAACAACGCAAACTCTTCCAACAACAACAACAGCAATTCCGCAACCGCAACAACAACAACAATGAAAACAATAACGATGATTTCAAGAAAAGAAACCCTAATAATTCCGTCAATTCCAATTCCAATTCTCAACCTCGTAGAATCAGATCTTCGAGGAATACCTCAGTTCTTCCTGCTCAATTCCTTCTTGGTTCCGATTCTGATTCTGATTCCCCGAATTTGAACAATTCTAATTCCAATTGTGGTTCCGATTCCGACTCCGATGATGAACGTGTTTCTAAGAAAATCCGTCGTTTATCTTCCAATAATAAAAACTCCAAGGTTTGTTATAATTGAATTGAATTGGATTGAATTGAATTGAATTGAATTCCCGCTTTTTTGAATTGAATTGATTTGATGTGTGTTTATATATAAGTATAAATATTCTCCTTGGAATTCGCGCATTTTTTCGAAGATTCTAGAAGAAAATGGAGGGGTTTTGTCATTTTCTATTCTTGTCGCCCCACCATTTTATATACTACACTCATCTGCTGCAATTTAATTTAATTTAATTTAATTCAATTTTTCATGAAATTTAATTTATTTTGATTTGATTTGATTTTTTTATTTCCTTATCCTTTACCAGTTTAATAAAAGCAACCAACTTTATTTACTTTATTTATTATTATTGTTACTGCTGTTTGTACTGTGAATTAAAAAGGTGAATTTGTCTTGTATTGGTATTCTTTTATTGTTAAGTTCGGTCATTTGTTTACCTTTTATATTCGTTGTTGTAAACAAATGATCGGGATAAGATATGATAGGATTGATTGTTGAATTTAATAATGAGTTTGATTTTAATTGTTTATATATATTTTTCGGGTTTCAGGATGAAAAGGGGTCGAAAGCGACTGACACTCACAATGGTGATTCTTCTCTTTGTTATCTTATTAGTAGTATCAATCATATTCTTGAGGTGTATTTATATTATATCGGTTTCGGGTTTCGCAATTTTTGATTTGGTTTATTTGTGGTTTTTATTATTGTACAGAGACAAGGGTGGTCTTGGGTGGACCCACAAATGCTTCAACTTCTGCTGCTGCTGCAAGTGCTACTGCTTTGCCTGATAGAAAGTTGCTGTTGCTTGTACTTGATAGGCTGCAAAAGTTCGTTTTCGTACTCTGGTTTCTCAGTTTTTGTTTGTTCGTTGATTATGTTTTGTGGGGGTGTTTAGTGTATAATGGTCTCGGAAAACAGTCTCTTTGTGTTGATAGCGCAAGGGTAGGGTAAGCATAGGGTAAGGTTGCGTACTCGCGTACATCTGACCCCCCTTGCCTCACAATTTGTGTGAGGCCTTGAAGCACTGTGATAATGTTGTTGTGTAGTGTATAATGGTGTGATTATATTTGCTTAATGTAGGAAAGATACTCGTGGAGTGTTTGCTGAACCGGTTGATCCGGAGGAGGTAAGTAATTGTGTTGTTTAGATGATTCAAATCTGCCGGTTGTGGTTGTGATCTGCATGGTGTTTGACGTCTAAATTGTTCTTGCTTTCAGCTTCCTGATTACCATGAGGTTATAGAGAATCCAATGGATTTTGGGACAGTGAGAAGTAATCTTGATCGTGGTCGTTATAAGACATTGGAACAGTTTGAGGTTAGTGCTGTTTCAGAAGTTATGAGCAAGTGATTATGCTGTTTCTGGTGCTAATTGTTCGGGAGTTCAATTTGTTGTGTAAAGGGAATGCTTTCTGTAGTCACATATGTCAAGTAGAACAACGGCGTAAACAACTGTGCTACATATTCTTGAATTATATTATTGTAACTGAACGAATTGTTTGGAAATTTATTGTGTTTAGTCAGCACTCCACTGAGGGTCTGAAGGATATGCCTAAAAAATGATATTTTTGTGTTTAGTCAGCAGTCCACTGAGGTTTAAGTTTTTCTTTTTAATAAATACTCCGTATGACGTTTGAATACATGAGTAAGTGTTATTTTTGCCTGCAGTTAGTGACATTACTATAACACTGGGTGGTGCTGTCAGCTGTGATTAGTGTGGAGATGGTTGTTATTGGTCACTATTATGAATTTTGCATTTTGCATTTTGCAACAGTATCCATACTGAAATGTTTGAACATTGATTGAACAACTGAACTATAACCAGAAAGAGTGCAAGTTTATAAATCAGTGTGGAATTTTTTTTTTTTTTTTGCCGTGGTTTACTGTTTATATCTTTTTCTGTACCATTATGGCGTTACCATGATCATATAAGAATATGCACTATAAGCAGCCGAATAAGATTCCTTGGTGATCGAATTTTTACTGTCATTCTGGCAGCCTTTTGTCTCCCAACACTTCCAAGTATTTGTTTGGTACAGAGTATCCGATTAGATACCTGTATAGTGAACTACATGGATTGATTTGCCAGGATGCGTTCTTCCTTTTTACGTCCAGATTTCTATGGTTGCAGGATGACGTTTACTTAATCTCTTCAAATGCAATGCAGTATAATCCACCATCTACAATATTTTTCCGACAAGTAAGAGTTCTCTTCTTGACTCATTTAACCTTGGTCCCACTTTCTATATGGAGCATCATGATAACTAATTTGACATGCAATAGGCTCGAGCTATCCAAGAACTTGCGAAGAAGGAATTCGAGACATTGAGACAGGACGCTGGACTAAGTGACCCACCACCAAAACCTAGGAGAGGCAGACCACCAGGCAGTAGGAACCTGAAGAGGCTCCTTGAAAAGTCGTCTGCTGATAACAGTGTAGCCGAGTCTCCACCAGATGCCACACCTACACCTACACCTGCTTCTCGGGACGATGATGCAACAAGATCAGGTTCTTACAATCTGCGGAAAGGACCTAGTTTGTACCGGTTCCCTCGTAAACTTGAGAACTCTTTCGACTTTTCAGGTGATGTAGTGGCCACTTTTGTCGGTTAGAGTTTTTCATTTCTCTTCATGAGTTTTGTTCATAGTTTCTTTGTTTCCTGCTTGTCCTCCTTTTAGCTGATGTGTTTGGTTAATGTCCTGCAGCATCCTCTTCTAGATACATGTCAACAAAGTATGGCAAAATGCCATGTGGATCAGAGGAAAATAGGCGCGACACATATTTTTCTTCCCAATTTGATCCTGACCAGGATTGTTTAGCTGCTGCATTTGGAAGCTCTGAGCGGCAATTGATTCCGGTGAGTACTACTTTGTATATCTATTTGTTTGTATTGTTTTAAGTCTCTCATTTGTTACGCATTTTAGCCGTTCGATCACGGTAAACGACCCTTGTTTACACCAGAATAGTCATTAATCTAAATATGTTGTATTCACTCATGCAGGTAGGTGTAGGTCCCTCCTCTGATCACAGTTATGCAAGAAGCCTGGCACGGTTTGGTGGAGACCTTGGACCTGTGGTTTGGAGCATTGTATCGAAAAAACTCAGAAGTATCTTGCCTCCGAATGTAGATTTTGGTCCTGGATGGGTTGAGGAAACCAAGGCATCATCGGCTCAGCTTTCGCCCTTGCCAGATAAGTTGGTACAGTCAAGCTCTTTGTTACAAGACACCTTCAATAACAAACCTCATAGTCCTTTGCCATCGGGTTTTACACAATCAACTTTTGTCCCCAAACTCTCTGCTTCTTGTAGTGAAAATTACGCGGGAGCTGGAGAATTAAGTTATAATGGTGAATGGTCTTCATTCAACGGCATTAATGGAGTAATACCACCTGGCCCCACTTCCAGACCTACTTCGTCATCATTTTTTAACACTGCCATGGTGTCTAGCGCCTTTGAGAATTCTGCTAGTGCGGCCCCAAACAATTTGCACTCACCACCAGTTGATTACCATGGTATGATGAACCCTGAAACTGATATTGGCGCTTACGGGACACCTTATTGGAACAACATGCCAATGCAAGAAAGATGTGATCGAGTTTATCCTGCAGAAGTCAATGGTGGTTTTCAGGCATCTAGCTCTAGAAACTCCGGTTTGCCAATTGGCTCTCCGCCACAGCTAGACTTGGTATTACAGCTTTGATCCATGAAACGAAAATGCTAGGTTTTTTTTAGGTTTATGTTACTCAGGCTCAGCTGCAAATGTGAGCCAAAATGCCGGGCACTTCTATTTGCGAAAACAATCATGTTTTGGCTTAAAACATTAAGCCAAAAAATGAAGTGTCAAAGTATAGTTTTAGATATAGGCAAGTATTGGCAGTCTTCTAGCGACTGCCTAATTGCCGGACATACAGTGGTGGTAGAAAGACGGTGAAACACTGTACAGATTTTTTTCGCCGTCATATTGGGTTTGAATCTTTGATTGGGGAGGGAAATTTATATTATTGCTGATTTTCACAGTTTTTTTTCCGGTTTTAGGTAAGATGAAAGAAAGAATTGTAGAGGGTAATGACCCGTAGGCCGTAGTTGAATTGGTTGTAGTTTGTACCAAGTTGTTGATGTGGTGAATGGTGATACATG
Organism: Silene vulgaris; assembly: GCA_036897335.1. Lineage (NCBI taxonomy): Eukaryota > Viridiplantae > Streptophyta > Magnoliopsida > Caryophyllales > Caryophyllaceae > Silene > Silene vulgaris. Next base: position 9,718 of record JAYMSF010001446.1, read on the forward strand.
AATTTTTATTATCGTACCAGAAGCTAACACCAGCTATTTCGACTCGTTTTCTTGGTTTTTTTTTCTTTGGAGTCTTAAATAAAACTAATATATTTGCCTTAACCTTTTATTTTAAGGCAACTATTGGGGTGTCTCAAATGGATTGTCAAACATGGTGTGCATGGTTATTAATCGTATTTCATTCACTTGTTTTGTTCTCTCATTTGCGTTTTATGGGTCAGTTTTTGAACTTTGATCGTAAGTATGCCAGAAAACGTTTCCTATTAAATTTATACCACGATTTGCTTTTTTTAGGTATAAATTGTACTTGGAAGTTATGCGATTAACTAATGAAAAACGTTTCGTAATTTTTATGCTTTTCCAAAATTCATCTGAACAATTATCCAAAAAAAAACCCGAATACAATTAAATACTGTAGAACTGAATAAAAGTAGTCAGATAACTATGTCTATTTCTCTTAAATTTCTCCATCTAATAATTATGGAAACTTTTAAAATCCATGTTTGATATTCATCAAATTCTAGTTAGGAATAGGAATAGGAATTAACACCATACTTGTATTATATATACACACACCCAAACCTTTATAAATCATCTCTAATTCTCTCAAAACAATCCTCAATAATAGTAATGGCTACTATAACGATATCATGCCAACACACTCGAAAAATTGTAAGCACTTACAAAATTGCCGGCTTCGTCTCGGATAATTACAAAACTTTGATCTTTGAACTTGTAAGCATTCCCATTTGCGTTAATTGTTTTATGGGTTGGAGTTTTTGAACTTTGATAGTAAGTATGCTGTATGCCAGAAAACATTTCGTATTAAATTTGTACCACAATTTGCTTTTTTAGGTATAAATTGTACTTGAAGTGAGACATTTGCGTGTTGAATTAAGTCGATGTGCTTCAGAATGCCATGTTTTGAATAATTATGGAAACTTTTAAAATCCATGTTTCGATATTCATCAAACTCTAGTTAGGAAAAGGAATTGACTTCAAGCTTAACTTTTATTAGGAGTATGATTAACACCATATTATATATACACACACAAACCTTTATAAATCATCTCTTATTCTCTCAAAATACTCCTCAATAATTGTAATGGCTACTATAACGATATCATGCCCACACACTCGCAAAATCTACCACTCGTGTTCTTCTCCAAAATTCTTTCATACCTTAAAAATTACTTACACTTATCAAAAATTTGAGTCGTTTTATTACCTCAACGGCGATGACCAAATCATAGAGACACCATCCATTATTCCAATTCCAATTACAGACCTGGTACAATTTGATCCGATTAACCCGTTTTGTAATGAATGCCAGCGGGCATTCCTCGGCTTTTTTCACAACAAGTGTAACCGTCCATTCAACAACTTGGAAAATTTACGCATGGGAGTTAGAAAGGAGATGAACCGATTAGTTAGTGTTAAAGACACGTGTGCATGCAATTGTAGGGGTCATGACGTGGTTTACACGTTCGAGTATCTTTTGAAACGACCTATTACAGACGAGGAGCTTGCTATGGCTTTGGAGTTGGCCCGGTTTGACGAGGAGGGCCTTGTTCCCGCTTCTAAGAAGGCGATTGAGGCGGTTGAGACGTTGGATGTGGAGGATTTGGAGGAGAAGGTTAAGGAGGAGAGTTGTTGTATTTGTCTTGACGGACTTGTTATTAGTGAAACTGATGACGACAATAATAATAATAATAATAATAATAATAATAATGACGATGACAAGGATGAGGATGATGACGAGGATGAGGATGATGACGAGGATGATAATATCGGTAATTGTGGTGACGTGATTATTAGGAGGTTGGCTAGGTTGCCATGTCAACATATGTTTCATGACGAATGCATATTTAAGTGGCTACGTAAGTGTCACTTGTGTCCTCTTTGTCGATTTGAGCTTGCTGTCGATGAATCCGATTATGAATTTTATGTTGAATCTGATGGCGATGAAGAAGAAGAAGAGGAAGAAGATACTTTCTTGGACTCATCGTCTGATGATGACGACGACGAAGAGCTTTTCATGAATGCATTTGATCGACTATTGAATTCTGGGTTATTATTTGATCGACCTTTAATTTAATTTAATTCGATTTTCATCAAAATTAATTATTTTAATTTGATTTTTTTTTTTAATTTTCTTATCCTTTACCAGTTTAATAAAAGCAACCACTAAAAGGTGAATTTGTCTTGTACGTATTGGTATTCTTGTATCACAAATTGTTAAATTCCGTCATTTGTTTATCTTTTATATTCGTTGTTGTAAGGGGTATTTTAATCAAAAGGAAACACATAATCGGGAT
>JAYMSF010001447.1:0-12034 GCA_036897335.1 Silene vulgaris
AAGCATATTTTCATTAAAATAAAATTAATTGGTATAAAACTACAACTTTATTCCGTGTTATTATTAGAAGATGACTTGACTTATATTTCCTATAAAACAAAACTATAAACTGTTTTTATTAGATTCGTGACAAAAAAATTTAAGTTAACTACTTGGTAGTTTTGTTGTCGATGACATATTTGCAGTTTAAATGAATTTGTGAATTTTTGTGTCGTAAGCGAGAGAAAGTGAATAGTTTTGGAGGAAAGAGTCTCTTAGTAATTTGTGATCTGTGATATCGATAAGTCTTGCTTAGATGAGTTATTCTTCTTTCAATCTTAAAATGAGTCAAATATTACCACATGGTCCTAAAAGAGACGTCTTGCTTAAGACGAAGTATCTGTCTTAAATTTTAAAATGGGTCAAATACTACCACAGTCCACATGTTCACATAGTCCTAATGGAGATAAAATTTGATTTCCTAGGCAACTTATCATGTGATTTGATATATCTTTGACCCGTTTAAAGTTTAAGAAAGATACCTTCGCCATGAGATAGGCTGGTCCTATCTAGAGGATCAACCTAATTTTCTTACTTTATCAAAAAAAAAGAAAAAAAAAACAAGAAATTGTGACCATAAATATGTTGACGATCTTGAGATGAAATATGGATCGGATTTATGTCCATTAAATAGGTTCACATGTTTGACCCAAATCAGTCCGCATGATTGACCCATACCAATCTACATGTCTTATTCATTTGTGTTTATTCACGATCATCTCCTGTTACACCACGTTTGTCTTCATTTATACCAACAACATTTGTGTTTCAGCAAACTAATCAATTGCTTTAATAAGTTACTCCCTTTATCCGAGTCATTTATCTATCTATATTCTATTTTGAGATATCTTGGTCAATTGTTTACGTTTTTTTTGGGAATTTTTTTATGAACAATTTGATTCTCGTACTCAATTTGGTCCACTTGTCATCAAATAATTGGTCTTCTCCTCTTTCGTTGGTGTTTATGCCGAAATCAAAGATAAACAAATGGCCGGAACGAATTGAACAAATGGGCGGAACGAGAGTGTAAATTGTAATGCTTAAAAATTAGAAAGGAAATCGATTTATCGTTGTTTAAAGAGCTCATATAACTATTGGCGTATTTAAAAGAATTGATTTACAGTTCAATTAACAAAATGCATTTTTTCCCTCTAAAGTCTACGGGCTAAGAACTACGCAACAAAGCGTTGATCTTCATATCGAGTATATATACCTACACGGTTATCATTGTAGCAGTTTGTATACATTCGTAACAATCTGTCCATTCACCCTCCTCCTGTTTTGACTAAGGGAGATTATCATTGCAGTATTTCAGGACTATATAAATACTTCATCTATTCCGGTCATTTATTTACCTATTTTGAGATCTCTCAATTTGGTCTACTTGTCATCTAATAATTGACCTCCACCTCTTTTCTTTTAAGATCCAAAAACTAAAGGCTTCAGCAGGCCATATGTGACCCATTCAAGCCAAACATGATCCAGTTTAAATCATAACATTTTCATGGTAAAAATGTGACCCATTACGTCCGAAATGAAATTTTGCAGTTCTCTAGTTTGTGAATTTTTGAGCTGACCAAAAAACAATTAGTTACTCCAATTATAAGCATTTATTTCTGAAAAAATGGATTTAACACAAACAATGATCCTCTGGAACCAGAGACCACAGTATTATGGCTGATGATTGGCTCCACCGTTTGGGGAGTAAGATTTACCATTATCTAACCCAATAGATATCTGCCACGTGTTCCTCTAAGTACGCCAAAGAGTACACCGTATACAATCTTAGGTATCCAATCCCTTCATGCCACGTGTTCCTCTGGCCCCCCAGTCCCCTATATCAAAAAAGTTGGCGCCTCTTTTCTTCACTGTTAACTGTTGAGTGCTGACAGTGTTGAACACCACATGTGCATCTCCACATTCTACTTGGAGGAATCATTTATGAATCACTAAGGACCCGATTATTACCGTCTTAAATTTAAAACGAATTAATAATATAGATAAGACGAAAATATAATATCTATTAATGAGCAAAAAGTTTGTCTCATTTATGTAAATGGGGTGCTATTAAGAACATATAATATCCATAGTAAGAAAGAACAATTGAGTTGAATGGGGTGATAACTTGTCATGGATTGTAATTTTCTTGTAACAGTCCTAAAAAAGACAATAAACTATTGTAATTAAGGAAGCGTAAATCCAACCCATTACTTCGTAATTTGCATGAGCCTTTAAGACACTGGTGTAAAGTTGTTTTGCTACGTCCTATATTCTGATTTAATTGTCGAACATGTCTTAGCCTATATGGTTAAAACGGAGATTGCAACGCAACGACTTTGTACATCATTTGACCAAAAAATATTTCACTATTTTTAAGATATTGAAAATTTTCGGTAGCTTTATATAGATGGGTCTTTTCTAAGATTCTTCAAGAGAGGAGGAATAGGCAATGGCCAATGAGGCCTATGCAAGGGTCAAGGGAGAAAAAGTAGAGATATGAGGAGTATCTTGATTCCTTACAAAATGCTCTTGCTTCTCTCTTTATTCCTCTCATTTTGGGAGCATTGTAAAGTCTCCACCTCTTGTATTTGCTTTCTAAGTTCCTTCCATCTTTCTCTTTAAAACCCAAAAACCTCTTAATTTCATTCATCACCCATCTAAAAAGCTAGGGTAAGACTGCGTACATCTGAACTCCTGTTCGATAAATATTTCTTTAATGAAGTGGGAGATGGAAGTGTTATCGAACTTATCATCATACCTGTCGAATGCAAGCTGGTTGATAGATGAGAGTAGAGTTGCAACATGGAGTAAAACTGAAAACAAAGTATTTGAAAATGCTTTGGCAGTGTATGATAAAGACACCGCGGATCGTTGGCAAAAGGTTGCAGCAATGCTTCCTGGGAAAACTGTTAGTGATGTGATCAAACAATATAAGGAATTGGAAAATGATGTTAGTAATATCGAAGCTGGGTTAATCCCGATTCCTGCTGGCTACGATACTAATTCTGGTTTTACCTTAGAGTGGGTTAACCATAATGGCTATGATGGATATAAGCACACTTATAGCCCTGGTGGCAAGAGGGGACCCGGAACTCGGTCTGCTGATCAGGAGAGGAAGAAGGGTGTTCCATGGACTGAAGAAGAGCACAAGTAAGCGGTTTTCATAACTGTTATTCCGTCCTATTCATTTGTTTACTTTTGTTTAACATCACCTGAAAAAGAACAAATGCAAACTTTGACCAAGACGGATGGAGTATAATTTGCGGGTATGAGTTAATGACAGTAATTATCGAGTAATTTATAGTAAATGTTGACATGTGTGTTACAATGCGCTTTTACAGGTTGTTCTTACTGGGGTTAAAAAAATATGGTAAAGGAGACTGGAGAAACATTTCAAGGAACTTTGTGGTAACAAGGACAGCAACCCAAGTAGCTAGTCATGCTCAGAAATACTTCATAAGACAGATATCAGGTGGGAAAGATAAGAGGAGAGCAAGCATACACGATATTACCACAGTAAATATCGAGAATGAACATCTTTCACCAGATCACTCAGTAATTTCTAGGCAAGCTCAACCTCAGAATTATACAAATAGCAACTGTAAAATGTCAAATTCACCAGATCACTCAGTAATTTCTTCAGTTTCAATGCCGAGAACACATTTCCAATGGGGCCTACCTAACCATGGCGCTGCCACTGCTTTTGAGTCGGAGCAGGGGAATGTCATCATTTCACCATATGGGTTCACAATGCAGGGACAAAATTTGCTAGAAAACTATCTTGAAATTCAAGGGATGGGGATATACTCAGGGATGATATAGTACTTTGTAACTTTGTATTCTGTTCTTGTCACTCTTTGATGTACCGTCTGTGAATATTATAATTACTCCATAAGATCCTAAAATCTAAGATAAGAATGGGATTATGATTTGGGTTAGACGACGGAAATGTTTATATTTTACCCTAGTAATTCAAAAACAATCCATGCAAGAAAAATCTAACTATCAGTACATTCTAGTATAGTTTTTACCATACCAGTTTGGGGCAACAGCCTTTTTAGTACAACCCTACAAGTGCTTTTGATAGCTTCGTTAATTAGACCGCAAACTACAACCATTTGAGTGCCCGCGATATGAAAAGTCGAACAACCAGCAATGGCAATCCAATACCGTAAGCATCAGTTAGCCTACATATAAGTTGGGTAACTGTCCTAACCGACATGGTGCTATGCCGAGTCAAAACACATTTCTGTAGTACTAACTTTGGTAAGCATGTGTACTCTAAATATCCCAATATGACCAAATTTACTGAGTAACTTACCTATGGCATGGACCATGGTCATTGCTGATTCTACATCCACTAAATAAAGCTTATATGCTTCATCCTAGCATATCAATCAATATCTTTTCCTAGGATATTCTTTGGTGAAAGAAGGGGAGGGAATTACTTTTACTAATAAAGATGGAGATTACTATTAACCTCAAAATACGACATATCGAACAAAAATGATCCATTAAGATAAGTGATAAACATTCCAGTGTCCGGGGACCAGGGGTATATTTCAAGAGCTATTAAACAAGCACGCCGCCACCGCCTTTTTCCCTAGATTGTGAAATCACTTAATTAACTAGCGATTTGGTGCTCGAAAGTGGTCCTAGTTATTAATCAAGTCTTAATCTCATTCTAGGAAGCAAAAGCTATGAAGAGCTTTTCATTAGATGGAAAGGAATTATTGCCTTTTTCCTAAAAGAATTAAAGCAACTAACTTTGTTCTCTCATAATTCATTGATACCCTTAATCTCTCCCTTTACTGGATCCTTAAATACCAAGAATCTACTGTTATAATACTATTATATAAAAGTATTTGCATCGGACAAACCGATAGCGTAACAAAGCTACTACGATTCGACTAATAGTCCTTACATATCTCATATCAGGCTAACCACTAACCAAGTCTTTTGCTGCAACATAAGTATTTTCAAAATCGAGACAGCTCGTTCCAAATTCCAAACGAGGCTCTATAGCCTTCAGTCGGCGAACATCTAAATACCAAGTTCAATGAGGCTCAAAAGCGGGTTTGACAAACATTCTCAGTCCTCAAGAAAACTCTTCCACTAAATCCCATATACTGGTCTTATCGCCTTTTATATACTAATAAAAATGGTCGACATAGTTGTGTATACAGAGTTTTGACTTATGCTTCAATTATTTCTGTTAATAATGAATCAGACAAGGACATAAGGGGAACTGCCAACAAATCCCTTACAGTTTCAGTGTATCAGGACTTATTATTGGAACATAATAATAGTTGTTCAACTTAAGAATAGTATACTTTTCTACATTATTGGTACAAAGAGTTCCAAATCCTAACTTCGCCATCGAAAATCTATACTTCTATCTAGTGTGGTTGCAATGTTGACATATAAGCATTCTTATTAAGCTCACTAATTACAAGAAAACAGTGAAAACATTTTTATTAAGCTCACTAAGTTATCAATTACGTTAGTGAAAAAACCACGTCCCGAGAATTTTCCTGTGCAATTAATCTACCCATACAATCTGAAATTTTAAAAATTATCTGGGTAATACTTTTGATTTTACTAAAGACATCATGAAAATATAACAGGCAGTGTGAAACCAGGGTTACCGTAATCTCTAGGGTAACCCAGCAAATCGTTAAGAGCGAATTCTATCTACTAAAAATACATAACACGCATCCTATAAGAGCAAATCGCAAATAAGTAAGAGTGCATAGCGAATCCGGTACCTATGTGTGAAACGCATGAACTACAGAAATATCATAGCAGAGATATCTTTTATAAAGGAAATAAAAAGGAGAGATGGGACGTACCATTGCTCAAAAGCGTAGGGGATCCATAAGAGAGACAAACGCCTTGAGTGCGCTGACGGCTTTTATTTTGACGTGAAATTACACAAAATAAAGTTGGAACGGTCATTCTTGTTGTTCCTAAAGAAAAATGTAAAACCATAACCCAAGAGTTGGAATAATCAGAGTAAGTAGGTTTCACAATTTCGCAAAACTCATACAAAAAGATCAGCATCAGGATATAGTACTTCTTACGATTCATCTGGTTCTTAACGTTTTCATTATTTTGTGAGAAGTATTTTAATCAAACATAAGAATCAGAATTCAGATGAATCGGAGGAATACCAGATATGTGTCTCGAGAACTCTGACGACCTGGACACATAATCAAGCAGTTATTACTGAGATTGAAGTCTTTAATGGGTAAATAGGTACTATCTGGGCAAAAAATTTAGATAAATGAATCCGTTTTGCACTAATACGAGATTGTCCCTTACAATTTTTTTCTCTAAATTTATCCAGCAGATTGGTTTATAGAAGAATGGGTCTCCTAGTCGGATTAGAAAAAATACGGAGTAAATAAAAACAGCGTTAATGATCAATCGTCATGGTTGATGCTTAATCCATGACCAAAGGGGAACAATGGGTCATAAGAGGAGTCCCCAACATTCATAGGAAGTTGGTCAACGGTTTTGAACCAGGTGACAGGGAGTGAACCCTGAAAATCAAAGTCCCCAAAAAGAACATCAGTGATCCCATCTCCTTCAGTTCCAGGCAAGAATGCAGCAACAAAGGCATCCATCTTCTCCAATAGTTGTGGCTCCACGACTAACGGGCGTCCAGATATCATGATTACAATTGTCGGAATTCTATCACTAACTGCATTAATCAGCTCAGTACCCTTGAACGGTATTGTGAGAGTCTTGTTGTCACCACCACATTCTGCATATGGACCTTCACCCACAACGACAACAGCATAACTCAAGTTGTCTATAGCTAAGGTTTCCGTTGATGGAAATTCTTCATATATCACTTCCGTGTCCTCTCCGACAGCTCCTTTGATAGCTTCTAATATAGTTGTACCTGAAAAAAAATTCGGCTTAGCTTGGATATGAACCAGTTTACCACTATAGTTCCATACTTCCATATGATTGTTTACATTTGCTATCTTTTGCAAAAATTTATTCGGGTAACATGTAGAAGACCAACATTATCAATCATAAACACACCTATGGTAATTCTGCCACTGAGTCCTCGTTTTGTGGCAGTCCACCCTCCACATTGATATCCAAGATTATCAGCATGAGAACCAGCAACAAGAATTTTCTGAGCGTTTCTGTTTAATGGAAGGATCGGTTTCTGCGGATACTTTCCATTCTTTAACAGGACCAAAGATTTGCGGACGGCTTCACGTGCTAATTCACGGTGCAGCTGATAGAATGATGCAAAAAGTAAGCACGAAAGTTAGTACAGTTAGGGTACAAGCCTACAAGGGCGTTCAACAAGCAGAAACTACCATTAACAGTTGAAATAAAAACATTTCAATGCAATATAGTCATTTAACCGATTCTTCCATTAAACAGAAACGCTCGGAAAATGTTAACTGCATTCAGAATTGCCTTTAGTCCTTCCACTTCCCATCCCCATAGAACGGGAGGGTAAATGGATGAGATCGATGAAGAAAAAGAAGAAGAATTAGAACTTTAGAAGGAATTAAGATCAACCTTGCAACCAACGGTGTCTATCAAAGACCTGTCACTGAAGGGATACTCAAAAAGGCCAGCAGCAAACTTAACTCTCAAGATCCTTACAACTGCATCATCAACCCTTGACATAGGAATCTTCTCTGATTCGACAAGAAATGTCAAATCCTCTAGGAACTTTTCAAATATTATAGGTACCATAACCTGCAAGTTCACTAAGTGAGAAACACACCGGGAAAACTGGTAAAGAAGTTTGACTAAGTGGCAGAGCCAAACTTCAAAGTTACGGCTAAATGATGATCAGAAATTTTGGGGGGAGGAATGGATTCATACAGTCATAAAGCAATTAGAGGAAGTTAAAAAAATGGTGAAATAAGAAAAAGTTTTATACTCCCTCTATTTCAGTCAATGAGCTCCATTGTTCAAAATCATCCTCAAAAAATAGACAAATGGGCTTTATTGATTCAAATGGAGACAATATTTATAATTGCTCTAGGGAGACGCCCGCTTTCATCATTACCATGTCAATCCCAGCATTGATGGCCGTTGAGATGCAGAAACGATAGTCTGATGCCCACGGTTCACAAAGCATGTCAATACCTTCCCAGTCTGAAATTACAACACCCTGTAGTAAAGTTCAACACAGACGACGATAAGCAGTCATATGTTCACATAGAAAATCAGGTTGCATGGCTTGTTAGAGACTTGAGAGTCTCATGCAGACAACTAGCTCCCGCATAACCAGAGGCTCATGAGCAGTTTTAATGCTGACCAGCATTGAACCCAAAGCATAAGTACTACCTCCCAATGATTATACCAACTAAAATAGCTGACATAGCATAATTGCAAGTATGTAACTGACCTTAAAACCCAACTTGTTTTTCAATACTTCTGTAAGGAGAAAATGATCACCGTGTAGCCTACTGCCATTCCAGCTGGAATAAGAGGCCATCACAGTACAAACACCCTGTTCAATGCAGTCTATATAGGGTGCTAAATGGATCCTCTCTAACTCTTCGTAAGACAACATTGTATGCCCCTCGTTTACACCATTTTCTGTCCCTCCGTCGCCAACATAATGTTTAGCACATGCAGCCACGTTGTTTCTGTAATCAAATCTACTAAAGTTAATGTTGTTCGCCTACTAAAGTCAAATGGGAACAATATAAATGAGATAGAAAGAGCAGTTCAAGCGGGAATATAAAATATTAACTTACACCTTGAAATGATTATCTAGGTGGACACCCGACCCCCTTATCTCACCATGGCAATGAAATAATAATTATGTGGGTTTGTAAACACTAAGAAGGGCGCCTTACTTTACCTTCCCTTCACAAAAGGATAACCTTTTAGATGATCTTCTGGTGGTTCCCCCTGCATTCCTGATATAACAGATGTCATTTTCCTCACGACTTCTGGATCTTCACTATAACTCTCATAGCACCTTCCCCATCTGGGATCTCTTCCAACCTATATAAAGTATATGTCAGAAATATTGTAAAGTACAGTACATAACTTATAGTCCGTAGCATATTAGAAATAAGCAGAATATTTGTTCAAGTAAGAAAGTGACAGAACAATTTCTGCATACTTGAAGAACAATTTCTCAGTTGCACCCAACAAAATAATATAAAGCAATAACAGCACATAAATGGACAAGACAAATGGAGTCGCAGTCTAGCCAACAAATATACTGAGTAACATTATCAGATCAGCATAAGCCAAAGTTGTGCAAACTGCAAGTCTGCAACTGAGCCATGCATATCATAACAGATTTAACTAAGAACTACAGTTTACACAGTATAAGAGACTAAAAATTCACTTACAGCAACACAAGGAGCTAAATTATAGTGAATTCCTGTAGCCCTTAGTTCCAAAGCAGTTGCAGCCCCTATTCGCCAAGCCATATCTTCATCTCTGTAGCAAAATCCAATGTGCATAGGGAATTTTTATTAGCAGGCAGCAACAATTGCATTATTTAACAATGCTGGACACTAGAGAGTAGTTCTAGGGTGAGACCTTCACGCCCTCCGAAATCACTTTTATGTTGACCAACAAGAGAAGGTCAAGGTTTCAACCGTAGACCCCATGCTTGAAATATTCACTTCTTAAATCATTGAAGTGAGGGAAGCCCAGCAATAATTTATATGCTGAAATGTATATGAATTTAAAAAAGGCAGCATGGGCTAAACCCCGTCCTATCAATGTAATAATACTCTACCAAGCAATGAAATCACTGCTCTTTTTCTCTCATTTCTCTTTCCTGACAACCTACCCAACCTCAAGACCCTCCCCTCTGAAGTCTGAACCCCCTGCCATCACCAGCCCTAACACTAACCACCACCCTCCACCAACCGACCCACTAGCAGACCCGTCTTCCTCAGGATCCCACCCCCAAACTTCCCGTTCAACCACCATCCTCCCCCACTCACTACACGTTTATGCGTATTGGTTGCTAGGGGAGGGAAGGGTAGGGTTTGGAGGTTGAGTGGAAGCCAGGAAGGTATATGTGTACAACAGTGATGTTGCAAGTGTTTTAGTGGTTTATACTTGTTATATACATCAGCTTCATACATGAATGATGAATCTGTAGAGGGTGGGGGTCAATACACACACAATATTAACATTGGCTAGTTAGGGTGAGTTAAAAGAGTGTAACTTTTAAATGTGTGAATATCAAGTTTAATATAAAACGCGGCTCTAGTATATTCTCAAACTGGTCAAGTGAGAGATTCACAATTGTGTCACCTAAACTAGGTTTAAACTTGATCAAGCTAGCCTTAAGCTCTTTCCTTTCAAACTCACCTAAACTGTCTCACCATTAGACCATCTCACTTACAACCTGCTAAGCTATTAAAAAACAGTCTGCCTTGCACCCTTAGCAAGTTAGCAGCATAAAGGTATTCAAGTAACGAGTGAGAAATACCAACCTAGCAGCACCTATATTGACATTATGAGGGAAAATAGTAGCTCCATAAACACTGTTATGACCATGAACAGCATCAATGCCATATATCATTGGAATCCCCAACCGCGATTCCATTGCCGACTTTTGAAGATTATCAACCATCTCTGCCCATTCTGTCACAGTTGCATTCTCAGATGGTGCCTTTCCTGCCTCACTGTAAACACTTCCTGAACAATTCATCACTTGCTTCTCAGCAGAAGCAAAATTTAAAACAAATAAGTATGAATTTGATATATCAATATAGTGAAACTAATATTACCTATGCCCAAGTCTTTAAGAGAGGAAGGAGTAGCGACAGTTTGCAGTATCTGAGTCATTTGACCAAGCTTTTCTTTCACTGTCATTCTAGAGAGAAGATCTTTCACTCTTTCTTCAATCGGAAAGCTAGAATCTTTGTATATAAAAGTGTTGCCAGATATTTCAGCCATTTTTGCTGATGTTTGAGCACGAATACAGTTGAGTTTCACAAAAGAGGACTGCAGTAAGCTTTTGAGCAAAGTGAGAGAATAAAGAGATCTAAAAATTAAACAGAAAAGCAATATTTAAATGCCGAAACTGTGCTGATAACGATAAGTATGAGCATGCCAGCATATGCTCTCTTCTTCCCTGGGCATATTCAGTTTCAAGCTGAGAACTAAATTGAAAAATTACAAAATTGAAAACCTAGAAATGGAGCTGAATTGAACAACAAAATCAATGAAATGAACGTTCCCCAAAATCAATGAATTAAATCTTTGACAAAATCAACGAATTAAACAAGGGTAAACATTGTAACATTGATATGATTCGAGGAAAAACAAAACCTCATCAGCGAGATACTCAAGAACGGCAGAGAGATAAACAGGAGCACCTGCGCAACCTGCTCCGCGGAGAAACGGCCAGCGGAGAACGATAGACTGACCTTTGGTGGAAGAAACTAGGGTTAGGGTTCGACATCTTGGGTTTTTAATTTTTTGAATCAAAAAAATTGGGGATGAACGAGAAAGAGCAGTAGAAGCGAAGAGAAGTTGTCAAAGTTATGACTATGACGATAAGGTTTTAGGTTGATTTTAACCTATTTTGAGTAAATAAATGGACATCGGGGTGTTAGATATTCGATGTCTATCAAAGTTAAGGATAAATAGACATCAGTTTTCCGGAAAACTGATGCGTATTGAATTATATGGACATCGGTTGTTTTTAAATGTCTGATGTCTATAATTTATACATCGGGTTTTTAAATCTCTGATGTCTTTTAAGTGATGTCTATAATGGTTTTTGTAGTAGTGATTGTTAAAAAAAATTCAATTGATGTTTTGATAATCTCTCGTCTCAATCATTTGATATTGTTAAAAAAGAATTCAATTGATGTTTGAATAGTCCCTCATCTCAATCATTTGATACTGTTAGATCAATTATAATTATGCATTCTGTTGGATTCATGCAACGCACGTATAAATTAAACCAGAGATGTCAAATATGATCAATAAAATATTTAACTATAATTTAGATAAAGAG
>JAYMSF010001448.1:0-12031 GCA_036897335.1 Silene vulgaris
AAAAAAAAAAAAAAAAAAAAAAAAAAAAAAAAAAAAAAAAAAAAACAATTAAATAACTCGATCTTCCGCAATAAGGCTAAATCTTAATACGTGTTCCCTCTGCTTATTAGAGAACTACTGGAGTAACACCCGATCAGAAATATAGCAACGCTTCCAACTTAAAACCGCTGCACAAGCTTAAATCTTCAGGTCTTTTAACTTCAACCCTGCTATTAACAATGACTTACAAACCCTAATATTAATCCAATCTGGTCAAGAAAACATACATGACAGAATATCGGAAACCCAGGGAAAATTGTAACAGAAGCATATACTCAAATATATATACCTCTTCCAACACTAATGAAAATGATATTGAGAGTTTAAAGAACCCTGTCAATGTCATTAGTAAAACCAACTTTTTACAACCAAAATAAAACTCTTGATCATACCAGAAGACAGTAAAACCACGATGACAAAAAGGGACGCAACTCGACTAGCAAGAGTATTAAGTAAACAGTGACTTATGGGAGAAGAAAAACACCACAAGACGACTAGCTTTCATCAAGCTGCGACAAAAGAGGCCGATGATTCTAAGGAGGGAAGAATCCAACCTTGCTTCTTGGCACGCTCCACATATGATTCAAATTTCTCCTTGGCATTGGGATTGTCGAGCGCCAGGTCATCAATATCATCCTTGACACGAGCAAACCCTTTAGTCATCTGGTTAGTCGTGATGATCCCCACAGCGAAGCACTCTTGTAGCAAATCGAGCATCCTGTCATTTTTCTTCTCCATAGCCATGACCAGTGCTTTCTTCACAACCTCATGGTTAAAAAAGGGTAATCCAAGATCCCTAATACACCGACACGCTTCTCCAACCACCCCTCCGCTCTCATACTCTTCTAGAAGCTTCCATATCTTGTCTTTCGCGTCCTCTACGGCCCATCCGCTCCCGCCTCCCCAACACCTCAGGATTCTCTCACCAGCATGACGGGAGAAAACAAGAGACCTGGCCATATGTACAGTTTCACTCCCACTGCAGTTTGCCGGTAGCTTGCAAGCTATCTCATCCAAGTTCAATGGCGCCAGAACATCGTCAATTACGGCCCTGGCAAGGAAGAGAGCCAGCTCATTAGAGGCATCCAAGATATCCAGAGCTGTGTCTTCAGCAGATTCCAAGAGTAAGACAAAACCATTCACAATGTCTTCAGTGGAGAATATCTCAATATGAAGTGCAGAGAGAAGGACGGATGCCATCTCTTTCTCCCGGTTTTTACGGTCCATGGCAAGAGTTACAAGTCTCTTCAAGAAGATTGGGTTTAATTCAGGAGCCCCGAGATCTACGAGACTTTGAATGAGCTCCGGAATATCATCAGAAAGGAAGTATTCATGAATCATGGTCACAACCTCTTCCTTGTACCGTTTCACCTTCTCATTGTCTTGCCTTGGCACAGCACCATCTTCGGTGGCAGACTTTGCGAAAGAAGGGTCAAGCCATCCTTCAGAAATTGCTTTAGGTATCAAGGACTGAAACAATGATCTAGCTGCCGGAATATCAAGACAAAGGTCATCGAGACTTTCCTCCATCCGATAGAACCCCTTTATCATCTGACTGCTGCTTATCAGCCCTTCGTCAGATGCTTCCTCCAAAAGCTTTCTAATGAGTGGTTCAGCAGATGGCTTCTCCATGGAAAGAACTAATGCTCTCTTCACAACTTCGTGATGGAAAAACGAGACCCCGAGCTCTCTAATGCATCTACAAGCTTCCATAGTATCTCCATTCTCAGCATATTCTCCAAGTAAATCAGTAATCTTCTTCTTCACTTCCTCAACAGTTAGATGGGTACTACCACCCCACTTCCGCTCTACAAGTTCTGCATGGTGTGGAGCCGAGAGATAGCTCTTTTCAGCAACTTGGATTGCCTGTAGCCCCTTTGAAGACTCTGGGAGAATTTTCTGAACTCTTGTAATGAATGCTGGAGGAAGTATGTCATCAACAACAGCACGAGCAACAAATAAGGCAAGTACATTGACAGCATCCGGAATATCGACAGAAAGGTCATCTGCTGACTCAAGCAGTAAAATAAAACCCTGACTAATTTGAGCTGGGCTGATAACATCCGCATAAAGGGCTGAAAGCAGAACAGAGGCCATCTCCTTCTCCTTGTCATGCCTATCCATAGCCAATGACACAAGCCTCTTTATGAAGTACGGATGATATTCACTTGATCCTAGTTCTCTAATATCAGATACTGCCACTTCCACAACACCAGTGCTGAAGTACTCCTCAATGATTGAAACCACAGCCTTTTTATAATCATCCAAAGGATCGGTGACATCTGCTGCAACAAGTTTGTATGGCTCCTGCCAAAAGCATAAAAATATGTATTAGCAGATGAAACTTAACCAGATGTTATTGCACATGCCAACTAAACATTAGAAAGCAAGAAAAGAGCAGAATATTCACCTCGTCACTATCATAGTTAGGATCATTACGATCAAGGTGGGCTTCACAATCAATGTCAATTAGCCTTCCCCAGGTCCCCTTGCCACCAGCACCCTCTGTCAAATTAAGGATGAGGGAACATCTTAGAAACAAAATTAAGAGAAGAATCAATCTTAATCTTAAACAGATAGAACATGTTAAAGACAATTAGGGGACCAAACAGTTATAGGGAGCAAAACTGAACAGGAAATAAGAAAATAAAATTGCATCTTCAGAAAGATCAGAACATAACTTTTGCAGAATAGGCATAGAAAACTACTGGGTTTAACAAGATTTTAGCTTCGACTCCACAACAAAATTTCAAGATAAAATGTAAACAAGTATGAGGCTCATATAACTTCATGCACAATCCAGAGAATCACATTGAAAGATAACATATTGTTATCGCACTGTGATAACTGAAATCAAACAATCACAGTAGCACGAGTATTGGCAAATCTAGCAAAATAGTACAAAATGAGATACCCCATGACTGAGGAGCTCTTCATGACAAGTAAAACAGTGGGATCCAATAAGAATAGATGCCACAGACAACAAAGAGCGAGACAATGTAACCTTGGCCCAGATCGATTTGGAATTCGCTAGCATTACTTCAGCACAGGATATCACTAGATGATGAAAATAACCCTGTCTAATCAGTCAAAGTTATGCCACTATCCTACATCTCCTACAATATCAAAACGCAGTCATCTATCACCTATGGGGCATCCCTACTAGGAAGAAAATGTATCATAGGTAAAGATGATCCTTATCTTGCAGGCAAAAATCACATTCTTAATACACAAACTGCGACAGTCATGTACAATGCGTCATATTAGTTATCAAAACAACTAAAATCGATCAACAAGAGGAAAAAAAAAAAAAAACTCAGTATAACTAATCGCACAAATTCTTCTCATAAATCATGACAACAAGGATCAGTAAACGATATTTGGTTTAACAGATAGAGGAGGAAATCGCTTAACAGCCCCATATATGAACATCAAACAACCACATTACCCTGTGCCTCAATGGCTCCATAAATAGTGGTGTAACCAACGCAAACAGAGGCAAAGGCTGTTTTCCGGAGAACCAACAATGAAAATTACGTCCAATAATTAAATCAGATACAGCTATTTTGGTGAGCTAATGGAATCAAAGATTCAGTAGTCTTGGTCCAAACTGACTCAAAAATTACTGCAGCAATTAAAACTACCAAAGCCTGCTCCTTGTTTCATTTTCTTTTCACCAGAATAACATGGAATAGCTAACCTCTAGCTGTTGAGAGCCGATCAACTAAAGCAAGCTAACTTCAGCTATGAACACCTAGATTACCAATATCGTCCCTTATTTTAAATGCAGCAAACATCTGCAGAAGAGAAATTTCCACAAGCATGACCTGACCATAAGAGGACAATTGTGTATATCCTATTTCGGAGACTAGAGAATGTTATTCTGTAAATAACTAAAAAAAACCAATAACTTGAGGTATCAAACTATCAATTTACTACAGCCAGACCAATGCTAATGCAGACGTTTCGGGGAACAGCCAGACAAAATGCCATGATTGGGTCAACTAGATTTGACTATTCTGTTTTGCTAACCAATATCTTGCCAGTTGCTCATATTTCAAAATTGTGTAGCTGAATTCGATAAGGCCTTTACGGCCACCACTCACCATTTTAAGGAAATTATTTCAAACAAGAGCTTGAGAAAATTTCCCTAGTAGTGATAAAACCGAAATAAAACAGTCACTACCAAATCATGTTCGAATAGCATAATATGAGATTATGAGAGTATACCACATAATAAAATTATTCGCCAAAAAAACATGCCAATATTGTTGCATATCCACAATTTTAAGTGGCTGATGGAATATAGTTACAAAACTCAACTAAGGAAGAAGCACAGCAAAACATACA
The DNA here is from genome assembly GCA_036897335.1 of Silene vulgaris. Taxonomy (NCBI): domain Eukaryota; kingdom Viridiplantae; phylum Streptophyta; class Magnoliopsida; order Caryophyllales; family Caryophyllaceae; genus Silene; species Silene vulgaris. Next base: position 4,390 of record JAYMSF010001448.1, read on the forward strand.
AAATCCGAGACATTTTAATAAACAACAAAAGCGCCTACAAGTATACATGGTACACTTCAATCCAGGCCAGCCAAACCTACAAATCACAATACACAAAGTAATGAGAAATGATACTCACCCTTCTTAACTTTAATGGACTTCCCCGAATGTGTTCGACGTGTATGCTTCACAGCTGGTGCCTTTCCTCCTCCACCACCACCACCACCACCACATTTACCATGATTGTTGTCACTGGCTAAAATAGACGTTCCTTTCGGTGATGACGACAAACTCTTTGAAGGAACCGGGGCTGAGTTCTCTACAGTAAGACTTGCCATCTTCAATACCTCCCTCTGCTCTTCTGTCAAGAATCCCTCCTTTGACGCCATCTCTCCAAATCAACCGACTAAAACCCTAAAACACCGGACATCAAAATTAACACATACCAAAACAAATCAAAACCCTAATCTACTAACCTCTGTAACATCTCCACTCCACTTCATTCTTTATCAACCAATTAATACACAAATTTACCACAAAATTAAATCAACCGCGCTTACATCAATCCTAACCCTTGAAATCTACAATCAAGAAAATCCACATAATAAACCAAATACACGTAAAACCGCTTGAATAGTTATTGAGTATCTTGGCACTCTTTTATGTAATTTTTTTTAGTGTCAAATGGGGGACAAGGTCACTATAAATATGGGCGGAGATGGTTTTGAACCTCTGACCTATCTTCACTGTTCACCACTACTCTTTTATGTATTAAAATACTCGTTTCTTAACGGTACTCGTAATAAATGAGTGTTTAACCAATAAAAAAACCGTCTCACACGCTCTAAGACGGTCATATTCTACGAGTGCATCTCATCCAATGATAAGCAAGAAATGACACAATCTCGAACTAATAAGAGAAATGCAACATCAATAAATTCATAAATTAATACGGAGTATATAATTTCTATACTTGCCGATGAATCATATTGCATCTAAAAATCAAATTAATTACTAAAAATGTTGCGCAAATTAAATAATAAAACCGATCTTTACCTCAACTTCGGCGACGAAAGCTTCCGAACTTCAATCTAATCAAGATCAAAACCCTAACCCTAGCTCCGACAATCAAATCCGGAAATAATTTCTGTACTTGGCCCGGATCTCGAGCCAAGACAGAAAAATAATACAATAAACAAACCGCAAAAACGATAATCTCTCAAAATGTATAATCAGATTGAAAATCGCAAATTCGGAAACCCTAGAAATTTGGGGAAAAAAACTGATTTAATTGCCGATTTACGATTTTTCCTTTTTATTTTTTTTATATATAGTTAAGCAAAGAAAAGACGGTTGAAGATGAGGATGGAGAGAAAAAAAAGGGGGAAAAGAAATGAGTGAAAAATGAGGGGTATTTATATGGAGGCTGTGACTTTTAGATGGACACGTCATCATTAGGTCTTTTAGGATTAGATAGAAGAAGAAAGATTATTTTATTTTATTTTATTATTTTGGATAGGGGGGGTGTTGAATGATGTGACCTCCACGTGGCGTTTATTTACTAGATCTACCCTTTTCGGTAAGGGCAGTGTGGTATATTGGTATGCATCCTGTGGGTTTGCTACACTAGGCTTTCTGTGTGTGGCCGTGTGGGGTATGGGGTATGTGAGTTGACCGATGTGTCCTTGGTGTAATGGTGTTTGCCTATTTTGGGTAGTACAAATTCTCATTGAATACGGATATTTTTCGTTACAAGCTGAAAACGGGTTAAATATCGTCATTTTAACGAAAAAAATGTGATCATTTTAGTGACAAACTGTTATAGTTTGAAAATTATTCTGGTAACTTTTTATTAAAAATGGTTACATTTCGTCTTAAATAGGTCACATTTAGCCCCGTCTTCAGCTTGTAACGAAATGTGGCCGTTTTCATCAAGACTTATATTGTTTGGGTAGTGTGGATACTCTGGACTGTTTAGTTTGTAATGACCCGATCCGATTCGAGATGTGTGATATAGATTTGAAATGACTCGATTCAAACTGACCTGATTTATATCCGATTAGATTGATCCTTTTGTCACCTGCTCTAGGCTGGGCTAGATCGGACTAGATTTCTTTACGTGCGGCATGAACGCGGCCCAAATTAGTTTTTATCAGAAATTTTTCACGTTACCCCTTAATTTTGTCAATTTCATATGATATCCCTACTTTTAAGAATAGGTCCATAATACCCTTGAGATTCTATTTTTGTGTCAATGGTACCCCTTAACTTAACGACCGTTATGAAGTCGTTAAGTTTTGATGACATGGCATTACTTAGTGTTGTATTGACTTTTGAAGGGAAAATCAAATTGACAAATTTGTCCTTGGTGTTGTGGATAGTGTGGAGGATGTGGTGGGGGTAGATAAGGAATGGAAAGGAATGCATAGGATGATAAACATTGGAAAATGAAATATTGTTATCGGGTGGGTGTAATTGTATTTCCTGTTTGTGTAGTATAGAGTAGAGGTGTTCATTGGCCCTGGCTAGTGCGGGCAGGAATGCGATAGAATGGCCCGAGTTCGACTATAAGGAGGGGGTGGACTAGGGTGGGTCGGATTGAATGCCCTTGTGTTTGGTAAGAGCCCGGCCCAATTAAGCCTTTTTTAGTGGGCTTGGGTGGCCTGGGCCGGGAGACTTTGACATGGGTTGGAAGTCGGTTTTGTTGGACTAGCACACGAGCTCATTATTCCTCTAACAATATATGGACTTGAATTGAGCTCGAACTCGGCTTGAGCTCGCGTTAAAGCTTGCGAGCATGGTAATGAGCTCAGTTTTTTCAAACTCGGGTGAGATCGAGATCGGCTCAAACTCGAGTTTTGTTTCACGAGTACAAGCCGAGCAAGGCCAAGCGTTATCACCCCTACACTCGGTATATGATTTCGAGTGTTCTAACCTTTCACTGACTTTACAGCCCTCAATAGGCTTTAAACATTTCATGTAACATCAAATTTTACACTTGATAATTACAGAGTAAGTTTTTACAAAGTTATAATACAAGAAGCCACAAGAAGGTTCCTACCATACTAAGCTTAATGGAGCTATAATGATTTCAAGCATACAGACTTTGTAAATTTGTAAATCTCAGGAAACTCTACATCGCCCTGACAACTGAGATCGATTTCATGCCAAGAGCAACTTCATCGCCCTGCCGGAGCCGAATTGTTATATACTCCCCGCTTCTTCTTGTTCTTCCAGAACTCGTCTTTCTTACCTTTCTTTTTAGGCAAACCAAACTTGCTCTTAACAATACCAAGTATGGCATTCTTGTCCCTCTTGTTTTTAATGGCAGCTTTGGTATCCAATATCCCTCTCAATTTCCGATAGGATTCTGGGTCTGGCACTTGTTTATTCTTCACCATTTGCTTATGGTAATAAAAAGCCCTTTTGAAATCACGAACACGTACAAAGGCATATATAATTGTGCTATATGTAATGGAATCGGGTTTTAGATTGAGAGCTGCCATCTCGTTCACCAGCTGTGGGATCTTCAGTTCTTGCCCTCCTCTACCATACGCATTTATCAGCATATTATAAGTCATAACAGTTGGCTCGTAACCAAGTTTCCTAAATTCAAAAATCACATCTCGTGCTTCAGCGTAGCGTCCCTGTATTAAAATATGATACAAGATTGTAATTAGAAAGACAGATAAATGTTAGGGAAACGGTCCGTGCAAGCGACTAAATGGTCATTAATACCATGAAGATGGCTTATAGCTAAAAGGTAACTGTCAGAAATAAATGAGTTAAGTCACTCGAATTTTTTAGTAAAGTCGTCTCACGATATTAGTTTCAGACTGACATACAAAATTTGAACCAATGAATATTAACAGGATTAAGTTTCTACAACATATGATACCTGCTTTGCAAATCCGTCAAGAAGAATGGTAAAAGTCACCCTAGTTCCTTCAATCTTTTCCCGAATCATGGCTTTCCAAAGCTTCATCAGTGTCTCAGCATCTCCAGCCCGCCTAAATGCATCGAGAAGGGCTGTATATGTCTCTATGGTAGGTTTGATTTCTTCCCTCTGCATGTTCTCAAAGGCTTTGTATGCTTTTTCATGCCACCCACCAATAGAATAAGCGTGGATTAGAGCTGTATATGAATGAGAAGTCGGTTTTATGCCCGCTTTTCTCATTCTTAGGAATGCATCAGCAGCCAAGTCACTCATACTCTTCTGCTTTCCATACGCACTAATAAGGCTCGTGTATGATTTAACATTTGACTTTATCCCGGAATCAAGCATTTCCCGGAGAAGCTTCTCGACTATATCAGGCTGCATCCTTTTACTATATGCATCCATCAGAATGTTGTAGGTGGCGGAGGAAGGTGAAAGCTTTTTGTTCTTCATCTCAACAAAGAGGGCCTCAGCCTCTTCGAGCTGGTTGGTCTTACAATAGCCATCCATAAGTATGTTATATATAACAGTATTTGAGGAGATCCCTTTCTTCTCCATTTCTCCTTGAATGATAAGAGCTTGTTTCAGAAGTCCCTCGTCACAGAATGATTTGATCACAGCTCCTACGACCTCCAAACTCCATTTGACTCCTTTTCTATTCATTCTTTCAAAGAACTCCCACACATCTTTAGCACTTCTACCCTGTTTTCTCATAACAGTTATAATCACAGAACCAGTTACGCGATCCGGAAGGACATTATTTGACTCCATGGCCTCGTACACCTTCATAGCGTCATTGTACCTTCAATAAACCATCATTGCATCAGAAGGTTTGATCATGAGACCCGACACTTAATTCCCCTATTTGAGACGTGCCATGATTTTCTTATAAAAACTTATATGAGACAGTTGTATGCATACAACCAGCCATTTCATATTGTATCCTCATTTGGTATTAGGGTTAATGGCTTGATTGTATGCTTAGAATCGTCTCACACAAGACTAATTACTTTTTCTTTTTGGTGTAAAGCTAATGGGACCACAAGGGCGGTTTTTGACGCTTATAGATTTTGAAAACCACCTTCGTAAGTACCATTATTCACTGACACTATCAGCAAAGCTGACCGATACATGCTGATTTTCATTTGATTACGCAGGTGGTTTTATGGTCTGCCAGACTAACCAAATAACACATATGGCATGTGAATCGAGCACAACATTTCAATGTGTAACCGAAAAAATGAGATGACAGTCTCTAACTAGTTACTGCCATCCTCTCGTTATTCCTACTTATCCTTTCATGAAACCTCAATAATCATCCCAAACAGATGCCACAGAGGACGACACCCATAACTCGAATGAGAGTGCATCTACCCTTCTTGTACATGGAAGCCACCTACGAGTTTGAGAGCTATCTATTCACGTGTCTGCTTTATAAAAAATACAAACTAAGATATAGGTGCAGTCTGAAGATGATAATAAATGACGGGTTCTTACTTTTTATAATAACCCAATCCTCTCAGTGTCGCAGGCTCACGAGAAAACAGCGGTACCTAAACATAATTCTATCAGAAGCAGAAGGAAAGCAATGTGGAATTGTGGATAGCTCACAACAGAAATTGGACTACAGGGTGAACAAGAAGGATTTTCCTCGACATTTAGGTCTTTCCTCATGAGACTCGGTGAACCTACTTTAGTTGACGTGAAAAATTTTCATCCTTCTATCCCAAACTACGTGTGAAAACTAGGTTTCACTAAAAAGGCGATATTTCATTCTAGCTTTCTCCGGTGAAAACTAGGATTCAGAAAAGATTAAACAATACAATCATGATCTTAAAAACGTGTGCTACAATTGAAGTGCTTCTAGGCTACCATCATTTCTACATGACTACCCTTTGATAGCAACACTAACCCCTTAATAGGTTCTACGGAGTAACAAGTAACAACTCTGCCTCTTCACAAAGCATAAGTAATATACTACATATCAAAAGAACATCATAATTATCCATCCAATGCTAATTATTTCATTTTTACAGTTAGTTTCAAGAGCAATGAAAACAGAAGCAATATCGTACCTCCCCCCGGATAGGAGCCCCGACATTGCAGCATTATAAACATGAACATCCTTAAACTCCCATGTATTAGGCAAATTCTTCCACAAAATCATTAATTTTTCACCCAATCCAGCCTTCCCCAATGCAGGAAACAGCATTGTACAAGCTCTAGAAGTAACAAGCGACGGTTCCTGCAACCCCATCCATTCATACAAATACAAGCAAGACATCATCATACCTTCCCCAATCATCAATCCCAAAACCTCTAAACATTCCTTCTCCCCTACCCTCCCTTCATACATCCCTAAATGCTCTCCCAATGTCGAATTCTCGCCTAAATTCCTCGCAATGCCAACAATTTCCTCCACAACACCTACAACTTGACAACTTTCATCCAAACCCACCTCACCTTTCTGCTCAATTTCCTCCTCATTCACCACAAAACCGGTTTCCACCTCACTTTCTTCCACGGTATCAATGCCACGAGCCAAATGCCATGATGTCCGTCGGTTTCTTTGTAAAGACAACTTGGATTCATTAGGTGGGTCTCGGGTTGAAGTCCTAGACTTCAAGAATTTATAAATTGGGTCATCAAAAAGTTCCTCAATTTGCTCTTTTTCTTGCTCAGTTTCAAGAAATGATCGCTCAATTTCCTCCTTTTCTTCCTCTTCTTCGAGAAAAGGGAGAAAAATGGAGGAAGACGGTGAAGAAGACGAAGACGAAGACACAGAATTTGAACACAAACATAAAAATTTAACTCTTTGATACCCACCAAATAACAAGCAAGGTTTTGGAGTAACACTAAAACTATACTTAGTCGTCGAAAAACTAAAAACTGGAAGAGATTGGCGCATTAAATCCATATTATCCCACTCAAATTTCACTCAATTTCAACCAAGAAATGAACAACTGATTGTTCTGAAACTACCAACAAAACCCTATAAATCATAAGCTACAAAGTTTGCGGATTTGACATAGAATGTCAGCTAGGCATTTCGTCGAACAGTTGGCGGGCAGAGCTCAACACACTTGAAACTTAGACTAAGGATGTTGGGTTGCTTGCTGCTATAAATGGTTCGTAGACTCGTAGTTAATACTCTCTGTGACTAGATAACAAATTCGGTGGTAGAGTTAGGTTATTCGCCATGAACAGGCTTGCCAGTTTAATTTTGTGTTCACGATTGGCTGCAAGGTGTAGTGGTACTAGAATAGACGAATAGTCGTTATTATTCGTTAATACTAACAACTAACAAGTAAATCGGAGAGTATACTAGAGCGGAGTTTAGTGATTAAAATTGAGGTGAAATTTTTACGGGACTCGGATTTGTAGGCAATTACGTAGATCGTATACTTGAGGGTTTATCCAATGTGCACAGAAAGTCAGAAAGTATCGGATGTGGGTCCCTCGTTATCAAAAAAGAGGACAAGTTAACCGGTCATTTTCCCGTGTAGTTATTGCGTTGTTTTAAATTCGGATTCGAATACAAATATAAAATTTTATAATTTCTAAGCTTTATGATAAATTTTTTAAGTTTTGAATTTTTAATGTAATATTTTGAGTTTTTCCATGTAATCATTAATCTCAAAAACATATAATGTAATTAAAAAAATAATACAGTACATATAAGCTCAGTTAAAGTTGAGTTTTGACGTCAAAAGATTAAATCCTCCG
>JAYMSF010001449.1:0-12031 GCA_036897335.1 Silene vulgaris
GATTATTACTCCATTATATAATCCACTTTTTGACCCTTGTATAGTTTTTTGAAACTTACTCCCACCACATGTAACTTTTATCAAATATCGCTCCAATGATTTCGCTCACAAAAAAAGAGAGTATTCCGTCCAAAATTTGAAGTTTGGTACTAACTCTTGTTCTTATAACTGTATTGTCCTTTGTCTTATTACATGACCATTATAAACCAACATCCTTCCTCCCAAATTTATTAAATCCATTAAGCTATCTATCACTGTTAACAAATTTGGGAGGATGGAGGTCAATTTAAATTGGTCATGTAATAAGGTAAAAAGCAATATAGTCATAAGCAACAAGAGTTAGTTCCAAATTTCAAATTTTGGAGAGAATATTCTCTTTTTCTGCCGAAATCATTGAAATGGGAGTAATATTTGATCAGAGTTTACATGTGGTGGGAGTAAGTTCCACAAAAAATCATATAAGGGAGTAAGTTTCAAAAAGTGAATTCTTTTAGGTCAGTCAAACCTCGGGATTCAATTCAGTCAACGGTTGAAGTGATCTTATATTGCCAGGGCGACAGTTTGGGAAAAATTAAAGTTTTGTAGAGTTTAGACATAGCTTACCAACTGAGATGTGTATCTCAACTGTACCATGTGTATCCCCAGCCTTCCGCAAGTAATTGCTAGCAGTCCCCCTGAAAATTAATAAATACGAAGTAATAAGCTAGAGAGAATGCAGCCAAAAGCTTATCAATGAGTTTACATTCTGCTAATTGGGGGGTAGAGGAGATTTTCACATTGTTTGCTAATTGAGATCAAATGATCAGTACAAGTCATCACTAGCCTAAACCGTATATATCCGACTGTTGTTTAGTTCAAAAACCGCCATCTCTGAAAAGAAATCATAAAGTTTGGGCTAGCGGGCAATATTTACAAGCCAAAGTAAACCTCAAAGGGATCATATGTACCTATCAAATTCACATGGCTGTCCTCCCTTCATAAGCAAGATGTCTCCAAGTGATATTTGGAGTTTGTTTGAATCGAAAGGAATTGTTGCATAGCCGACAGCACAAGCAATACGTCCCCAATTTGGATCTCGGCCATACACAGCAGCCTGGAAGAATAAATACAACTACCGTAAGGCGAAGTTTCATGACTAAATTAAAAATTATGGATAAGTGCAGTTAACTTACCTTGACAAGTGAAGACGACGCTACAGATCTCGCAACTTTGGCAGCATCAGCCTCATTGCTGGTGCCCGTAACAGTGACCTGCAAGTGTAATATAGCTTTAATATAGTCTTTTTAATAGTGTTATTTTGTAGAATGCATATCAAAATAACACAATGTAGAACACTCCCTCGGTTGGCACTAGAATATGGATAATTTCTATCAGAAAATGAGTCCAGTACACTATCAGAGTAACCCCATTCAAACTCCATTCATGGTAGGTAGTGTCCTACAAACTCCAACTCGGTCCTCGAACAGATCGAAGTCCCATCGAACACCGGACCAAGAAACACCGAAACCTCTTAAAAATATTCCTTGACAACGTGAATGTATGAAATCATTTGTTTGTATGCTCGATAGCTTCAAAAAATAAAGAAATATCTAGAATACTGTAGAATCTATACCTTGTTACATCTTAGTTTAGTACTCCCTCCATCCTATATATGTAGTCCCAATCTAGGTCACATTAAAGATTTGTGAAATAACAGTATAACACTATCATCCCATGACTTGCCAATTTCTTACGAGTTATGACCCTTACCAGTCCTTCCCCCACTATGAGTGTCAATGGGGTGGAGTGTATATTTTTTTTCCTTTACAATGGTAAAAATTGCCTATAAAGTCATAGCCTCGTAGGCTAATACAGTAATACATGAGCTATCTAATTTAAGCTACGGGGAATGAAACTAAGAATAGATTATGAAAATGCGTGGAGTTTCTTCCCTCACACTTTTAAGGTAATGCCTTCCAGAAGTATCCCCAAGTACCTACCTGCATGACAACATGAAGGTAACCTGAAGGAACAGAAACATGATAGTAACCCATCTCATTACTTCTTGAATACCAAACGCCTCGGCTTGGGCCGCTGTTTATAAAACGTTAACTATGTTTTATTTTACTAGACAAGAAAGGAGCCAATTAGTTTGGGATGGACCAAGGATAAACATAACTGGGGATGAAAGGAGTATGCGTCTGTCAATGACTAGTTTCTATAAGCACAAAAGCACTCCATGATTATAAGAATATGAAAGAGTGACAAAGCTGTAGCACAAGAAATAAGGCACTTAACCACACTGTACCATCACCTAAACATTTTTAAAGAGGCCTATGCCTAGGACGTAATATGGTCAGAGGCGGCTGCAGCTTGAGCATAAGAATTAAGAAACCTCAATTGATTTGCTCACAAACAATGGAGCCTAAAAGAGGTACAGGAGCCAGAATAAGTTTCAAACCCCTTGCAACTCAAAACAGTCCTAAGGTGTAGCATGTTGGTTTGCCCCACAGGTGTTGCCAATGTGTCAACAATACGAGCATTGCTTGTACAAATCTTATCTCAAACAATGGAAAATGAAGCAAAATATAGATGGAAATGTGAAACTGATTTTTCAGGCAACTTTTAATGCTATGCATCTCTTAGCTAAATAGGGGCCAGGGATCATGTAAATAAATACCTCAATTAGACAGGTTGCTCCTTCTCCATCCCAAGCAATTGATTTTGCAAGACCTTGCATTACCTGAGAAAGAAGTTACACAACACGGATATCAAGAAGAAAGGTATAAGATATAGCTAATGCTATAAAACGAAATAAAGACATGAGCCCGAATTCCAATAAATATTTGAGAAATTCTCAATTTAGTTCACAGAATCTCCTCTGTTTTCTATCCAAGATCAACAGCAGTAACAATTTGAAGAGTATCCTGCCACTTGCAGTGTCTCATGACATTCAAATATACGCAGGCATGCAGCCTCCCTCTCACCAATCTAAATATATCATACCTCTGAACTTTTTTTCAGGATTAGAATAAATACTGTACTCATTAAATCTCTCAAAAGTGGCAATGTTCCAATTGGTTGTTATTAAGATCCAGAGAATCTGGCTAACTTTAGTTTACTGTATTAAAAACAAGAGAATGGTGAAAGTTAACATACAGCATCAAGGCATGATTGAAGTTGTGATGCTTCAGGACTACTTAGGTCATATATCCTGGCAGCACCAGAAAGCCCACTAGCCAAGGCTATGACAGTGTCATTAGTACTGGTATCTCCATCTACCTGAATTACAATAGAAACAATTCACGTACATAAGGCTAAGAGTTCTCAACAATATTTCCAGAATACATTATTTTGAGTTACAGTGCAACCGGCAATCTACCAGAAATAGGGGTTCAGGGTTGGATGTACAGTCATACATCCCTACCCCTGTGGAAAGGCTATTTGCAGATGACCCACAATAAAATTGCATTGAGACTTGCATCAAATGATTAAAACTTTTTTAAACAGAAAAATAGCAAAAGCATTTTGATGAGCCGTTCAACTACATTCCATCATAATCTAAAACTAAAAAATGGTGAATGTTTGGCTCTACTGGATATGGAAATGAGTTCTCAAGTTCCATTAAGTACTCTCTCAATCCCATTTTTATCATTTCCATTTGATTTACGGTGAAACAATGTCAAACTTGATTGAAACTTTCTCATAATATTCAGAAGGTACAACTTCCAAAACTGATAATACCAACAAAGTTAGTCTGATTAATTGAATGTGACAAATATCATATTGTGTCTCTGCGTAAATTTAAAGGAACTAATGGTCAAAGTTACTATGGGCTGACCACCAAAAACAAACAAGGACAATATAATTAGGATGGAGGCAGAAGTAAACTGTAGACAAGGAAGTAACTAACTGTAATTTGGTTAAAACTTCTACCCACTGCCACTTGCACCATCTTTCTCCATATATTACAGTCAACTACAGCATCTGTGGTAATAACCTGAAAAATATATAACGTTCCTGAGTGCAATTCTGGAGACAGCCAAACAGCTTCATTCAATTAAGTACGTACCCCAAGCATTGTCGCCATATTAGGGTGGATCATACCCGAACCTTTAGCCATGCCCCCTATTCTGACACTTGCATTTCCAACCTTCACATTCATTAAACAGGGGATTTGTTACGAGGAATTTAATTTAAGAAAGAAAGCAAGATAATTATAATACCAATATTAATCCAGTGCCTCTCAAAGTCTCAAGCCCTATGTTACTCTGACTATTCATGTTTTCATATTAACGCATGTCCAAATCTGACAGCCCACACTCAAACATAGGTGTGACACTTAGACACTATGTTTTGGGCCAAAAATATGATACCATATTACAATTTACTCCCTCCATTCAAGTCCAAATACCCTATTTACTTCTTGTGCAAATATCAATGCACATATTGCAACATTAATAGCTTTAATTGCAAATTATAGAAAATTATAGAAGTTTTATAACTTATCGTACACGTGAAGACAACAAACAAGATCCCGTGTGACAATATTTTATCTTATACTCCCTCCTACCCAGACCAAAGGTAACACTTGCTTTTGGGTGGTCTTCGAGGCGGTACTTTGACCGTTATTTTCTTTATTTATACGCCACTTTTTTGTACAAAAAATAATTTTTTTATGAAAAGACACTTTTTCATAACAAATCTATATATATAAGTTTCGTCTTTCAAAGCTTCACACTTTAAGAGATATTCTTGGTCAAAGTTTTCGAAGTTAGACCACCAAAAAGTGAATGTTACCTTTGGTGTGGATCGGAGGGAGTATATAGCAAAGAGTTACGAATATTCTCTTCACTTATGAGTTATGAATAGTGTCAACAAAGCAAATGGGGGATTTGGACTTGAAGGAAGGGAGTATTAAATAGATGAGTCCACCACTTAGAGATGTACACATGTCAGATACTTCTAACCGTGTCTGAGTAACAAAGCTTAAGTCGATTCTTGCGCAATTAAGTTAAGAGAGGCTAAGGGAGGAGGGTAAGGAATCACGTATATACACCTAACTAACCGGGGTTGATTCCAAGAGACAGACCATCAACAAGAAATGACATCAGAATCAGCCATTCATACTTAAAGTGAGAACAGTCTATTGAGACATTTTAATTTATTTGCTATAACCTAAGACAAAGAAAAGTGAAATCTTTGGGTTCTTTACAAATGAAATAAGGTAAGGACATTACATGGGCACTGACTGCCTGGCAAACATAATATATTAACTTGGAAGTACTTTCTAGTTTATATGCAAAACTGGTCGGTCTATGGAAAGAAGAACATGACAGCATGAGGCACACTTCAAGGTTCCAACCTTCAAAAAAATATTTAGTTACCATCATTTGGAAATAAAGTGTGCCCAAGGCATAGTTATCATTGAAGAGCCTTTTTCAATAATATGAACAAGAAATAACATGTTCCAAGATGACTATTTACAATTACAGATTTATTTACCAATATTTGCAAAAAAAAAATGGCTAAAACATGGCCTTAAAAACTCATGGTAAACAATAAACCATAAGTGAAAGCAATCAGAAAATCTATACCACATTTAAAGCTAATTTAACTAGAATCATGACAACTACGAAACAAGACGAGCATAGTTGATTAACTCCTACAGTTGCCTTTTCTACTAAGTAGTAAACTTTATCTGTTGTGTATCAATAAATTAACTGCGGTAGTTTTGATCAGCGGCCTGATGTACAAGTGTACACCATCTCTTAGTTTAAAAAGCATGTGGGGCACCGAGGTGAAGGGGAGACAACAAAGCGCAAGGCACACACCTTGTAGACACGAAGCGCATAGTATTTCCAAACTGTTAAAACATGCAAATGGATCGGGCCACATCCAAACGGAGGAGAGATAGACCACTTGACAAACACAAGGGAGGTTCCATCCTAAAAACCAATTGGCAATAAGAGGAATAGCCCCCTTGGTTACAAAGTGGTACTTCTCTCTTTCTCCAAAAATGTGGGACATAGGCATCATATCTGAAGACCTTGCATGCAAGTTGCAGCTAGGTTGCAATTGACCGATAACTCAACCTGTGCATATCAGATTCGTTTTGCTGGTTGTAAAGGGGTTGTTGCTTGCTGGCCAACAAAAGACGATAAAATCAAACTTTATCTAAGGCCAAGCATGAGCAGGCTCCAATCAGACCAACACTTCTGTGGAAGTTTGTTCCTGGACAAGATTTCAGCCGGGATTTTAGGATTTTTGAACAGACAGAAAATATTACTACTTTCGGCTTTGGGGGTTCCTCACGGCATATTTGAAAAATGCAGGAGACCATGGTATCCAATCTTGACAAAATTATGGAGGATGACGGTGTAGCCTTCGATATATTGACAGCACACTCACATGTTGAGTGCGGGTTTCCGATCGCCAACGGAACCCCATCTAAGGAGCATGCTCGCATGTATAAGGGCAACACAACTTGCAGATCTAAGAGAGAAGTCCCGCATTATTGTCCCCTCTGGCAAGTGGTTGATGGGGTGCCTAGACGAGTTGGGTGTTCTTGAAGAGGGTCAATGCTTTGTTCAAGTCTCTTATCCATGCCTTGAAAATTGCTTCTCCAAGCATGGGCCTCGCTTTTCAGAAAAACAGACCGATCTATCACTCAAAACTGCAAATGCTAAAAAGGTCTACTTTTTACCACAAAGATACACAAAGATACAAATATCTCTCATAATCGATTTTACAAAGTAGAGGTGAATTTTTTGTGATTGTCTTCAGAATTGGAGCACCGTAACATGAAAGAACACTGGAGTTCAACATTTGCATTCCTTCATCCATGAAAGTCACCCTCAAAAACCTATCCAAAACATTAAAGAATTGAATAATACAAATGACTATGAGAAAGTAGAGTCTCACGCTTTTGTTCATTTGGAAATAGTGAATCGGTCGGTTCAAGAGATGTCGGTGGGCATGGCGACCCTATACTGTATGGGAAACCTTTACAAGCTAGCAAGGGGTACGACAAACCCTTTTCGCATGAACCAAAGGAGGACAGAAGTAACTCCATTCAAGCTTACTGATGTTTGTCTTCAAGTGGGAACTTTGGTTAGTCTGGATGAGTTGATGGTTAGCTGGAGAGGACCCACTCGAGGTATAACTTTTTCAATGGACCTTTTTGATGGAATATGCAAAGAAATTTTCAAAAATAAAACTGCTTCTGCTTTCAAGGGTGAAAATAAAAAAAGTGATATTAATGAGATCAAGAGGTATTAATGAGATCAAAAGACACACTGAATATTAAGCCTTAGTTATTTTGCTATCGTCTTCTCCGTTGGTATACTATAGAAGTGTGGATGGTGATAACTATACAACTGTCCCGCCGATCAACACATTTGATGTGACAAATGTGTTGGATGATGATGGCCCTAGCATAAGAACCACGGATTTCACTTATAGCGGTTCAACGGGTAGGTCCAATTCACTCTAAGTCAGAATTGTAATTCCACCCCGTAATGGTCCGAGCACACCGATTCACTACTTCCAAAATGAACAAAAGCGTGAGATTCTACTTTCTCATAGTCATTTGTATTATTCAATTCTTCATTGTTTTAGATAGGTTTCTAAGAGTGAGTTTCATGGATGAAGGAATACAAATGTTGAACTCTTGTGCCCTTATGTTACGGTGCTCCAATTTTGAAGACAATCACAAAAAATTCATGTCTTCAGAGGACATCAATATTCAACCGAGTAAAATCGATTCTATTCTGAAAAATGATTTTTTATCTGTGTGGTAGTGTGCTTAGTTTGAGAAGGCGCAAGGCGCACTGAGGCGATGGGGTCCCAAGGGGCCGAGGCGGAAGGCGCACACCTTTTGCACACCATGCGCCTCAGACACTAAGGTGAGTGTCTGGGCCTTGCGCCTATGCTCGCTTTTTTAAACTACGGTAGTGTGTTCAATATTAGAAGCTGGATGAGGAAGTTCACAAATCGGAATGTCGCCAAATGCGCTGCCCGATGGGCCAATGCTTCTCGTGCACTGTTGGGCAAGGTCCTTATGTTAAGAGAAGCGGGTCGAGCCACACCCAGATGGACGAACCACAATCACTTGACAAACACAAGGGAGGTTCCATCTTATAACCAATTGACAATAGGAGGAGTAGCCTCCTTGGATATAAAGTGCTCTCTTTCTCCAAGAATGTGAAACAGTCACATATGGGTTTATATTCCAACATGTACCTTCACATGTGAGTTCCTTCGAAATCCATGGAGCGCACCACCGGTGGCATAACTTGGGCCCGTTTAAATTCGAAACCCAGGACAAAACAGTGGGCTCTAATACCATGTTAGAACATGCAAACAGGTCGGGCCACACCTAAACGAAGGAGAGGTGAACCACTTGACAAACACAACGGAGAGGTTCCATCCTAAACCCAATTGGCAATAGGAGTAGCCCCTTGGTTATAAAAGTGGTGAAATGTGGGACAATCAGATGTGGGTATATTCCAACACAAACAAATTCGTATTTTCAAGATAATGTTTTGTGCAACTTTCCTGTTTTTGAATTAAACAGGGGTGAAGATGTCAGAGAGTACATGTTAGGATGATATGCCAACGACAAGAGTGTAATAAAAAAAACAAGAAGGAAAAAATATTGAAAGGGCATAGTAGTTCGCCTCGCTGGCACAGTTAACGCACACTGAAGCGTTTTGCCCAAGGCATGCTTTTTTAAACTAAGCACCATCTCTAAACTAAGGACATATTTGTGAACAGCCTCATTCAAATTAGAAAAACAAGGTCACTTCGTAATAAATCTTAGATTTAACTCTAGTTATATCCTCACAGGTCACACTAAAAACATTTGATGATTTTTGTGAGCGAGCATATCTCATCAAAGCAACACCTTCAAATGAGTAATGGCTTCCTTTCTAACACATGGTCAACAACAAATCTATTTACTATCATAATAACAAACCCAACAAATAATCAAATGCAAACCTAAATGCTACTACAAACAGTGAAACACCAACACATGCAACATATCCACCCTGCTAAACGTGACACAAGTTACAATTAACAAACAAACAGAAGTATCTGATGTGAAAAAAAAATACCGAAAACAAATATAGTTACTTGCCTTGGATTCAATAGCAACACTTTTCTTCACAAGATCAGTAGTTGTGATCGCAACCGCTGCAGAATCTGCCCTATAGGTATTTTGCGTAAGTTTCA
This sequence comes from Silene vulgaris, assembly GCA_036897335.1. Classification (NCBI taxonomy): domain Eukaryota; kingdom Viridiplantae; phylum Streptophyta; class Magnoliopsida; order Caryophyllales; family Caryophyllaceae; genus Silene; species Silene vulgaris. The sequence continues at coordinate 9,217 of JAYMSF010001449.1, forward strand.
GAACACGACTGATAATGACAATAAAGTAGATGACAGAAAGTTCAATGTGACCATTCATATAAAAGGCTTTTAAGAAATGGCTTGTTTGAGCATGTGAGCTTTACAATCACAAGATCCATGACGACATACCCTTCAATTGTAGATGACAGGGATTTAACCAACTTTGGCAGTGAATCAATTAGAGGCTTCTGCACATACAATAAAATATAAAATAAAAAACTATTAACCTTCTTATGACGGACGTTAAGCAAAGGGAAAATTCACACTGAATCCCTGAAGATATATTAACATATAAATCACAAAACATCAGTTGTATTCCCTTTTCATCCCATACCTTCTTTATTCTATGGCCAATTACCCCTGTTGATTCAATAAGTATTTCTTCTGGTCTCAATTGCAGTATCTGCAAAAAGGGAACTTGTTTTAAATCGAGAATGTTAGACACCAAAAAGTCCATGACGACAACAACAAAAAAAATCAAATGGTTTGAGTATCTAGAAAGCATCACTTCAAATTAATGCAGCAACTACCTCAGCCAGGGAGCTCGCACATTCTAGAACATCCTGATAACCAGCATCGCCCTAAGATAACAATATTTTTTAAATCAGTGTCTTGTCCAAAGCTCTTTCGTGGAAATAAACACATGAAATATAGGTTTCTTTTTTAACTAATGGTGGTGTATACTGTATATATGAGATCTTTGCTATTAATTAACATCAATCAGAATATGAATATCATAGGTTCACTACACATGTAAAAGGTATCAATGAAACACGGTGAAACAAAAATTAGAGAAACTTACCGTCGCTGCATTTGCTTGACCAGCATTTATCAATATTGCACGTGCCTAACAAGGCCATGAAATTAAGAAAGGTAAATCAGTGACACGAAGACAAAATGAGTGATATAAATAAACAAAAGTACACCATATTCGACGAAGTAAGCCCTGATCAAGATAAAAATAACTAAATATATAGAGTAATACCGTTTGTGATTTCTCCAAGGCTTTCTTGCAATACACAACAGGTGCAGCAGCAACCACATTGGTTGTAAAAGCCCCTGAAACCATACAATATAAACTCGTTCTTAAAGAAAACGTATTAGCCTTGAGAGGGTCAACTAAGGTGATAAAAAAATGAAATTTTTAGAGCTCTGTTATTAACATTGCATGTATCCTCCTTAAGTTTTTAGTACCGCATAGAATATTGGAAAACTTTTAACCCACAGCATTGTATGAAATGTTAATTCAATAAGAATGACATCTAGACAAAAACACAAATCATCAGAGTACATGTATCATGTATGAGGACTTCACTGTGTTTAGTATAACAACACATACGGATTTGAATGCACTTCCATTAATCACAAATAAATGCCATTGAACTTTAGAAGTTCTTTTCTTCCATATTAAAAAACAAAAAATAATGTGTTGTATTAAATTGAGTTGATCAGATTCTATATACAACAACAAAGCTACATACAATAAAAACTCTGCTAATGAGTGGCTTTATGACATCTATTGCCCTTTCCAACCCCTGGAAGAGGAGGATAGTTGCACTAGGTTTCTGGGGGGAATATAAAACAAGTCAAACTTTACATGATCGTGCTAGATATATGAGAGGGAAAAACTTTTGAATTAATTAAACTTAACAATACCATAATACAACACAGAACAAATTACTGTAAAAAAAAAGGTAACAAAAAGTGACCTGCAGAAACAGCATCTACATCACAGGTTACTAGAGCAAGATCAGGTTTCTCTCCTTGGGCTCTCAATCCACCATAAATACCTGTAGCTTTGAATCCATCGGCAGCTGTGACACCCCCGGGAATCTACACATGCAATTTTGACTTTCAATACCGCAACTATTAATTAAAAAAATAAAAGTTAATGATTGCCATAGGCCTTAGCAAGCACAACATATATGTCCCACAGCCAGCAACCAACATGGACTTGGAGAAAGTACAGATTATACAAATGTAGTCACCTGTTGCCAAGGTCCTTCTGGAAGAAGAATAGGAGCAGCAGATATGTAATTTGCAGCATCTGTTGCAACTGAGGACATGGAGACTATAGTCGATTTTCCCCTATATGCTAAAGATCTCGCAATAGAGGTCGTGGAGATTGTATTCAATTTCCCCTTAGGTCCAGGTGATCCCCGCACCTACATTTATTTAAATTTCAAAAGTAAATTTCGGATGGAAAAACAAAACTCGCACCTTGAATGTAATAGTAGTTCAGGCAATAAAGAGCAAAAATCACCGAAGATAACAATAAAGTTATAAAACATATTCGTATTAAAACCTCAGTGGCATAAAGATAAAGGGAGGTTGTGACATCAAACAACTGAATAGCTTGAGTAATATAAACATAACACATGCATGATAAAAAGGCTTGTAAGAATTCAAAATACAAAAATATCACACAGAAATTAGCAATGATCTGAAGCAAGTGAGCAATCTATTTCACAGAAAGAGAAAGTAGCCCACCTTCTGGATGCCAAAGTTTGCAAATTTGACGGAAGGCTGATGGATACAAATCGACATCATTTTTACGATAATATGGCTTGTCTCTGCACTTTACCTAAGTTCAGTTAAACAAGACATGAGATAAAATATAGAGTTGCTTGAATTGTGAAGTTTGGGTGATTAGAAGTCGAAAACAATAACATGAGCTTACAATCAACAGAGTACAGACATAGAAGAATCAAAAGCAGAGAACAAGTAATCGAATAATCCACATGTTAATTTCAACAACGGGGCTGGGCCACACCCAAACGGAGGAGAAAGAGTCATATGCATTCCAAACTAATAT